>JAIFHC010000767.1:0-50000 GCA_021229015.1 Solen grandis | reverse complement strand
GACTTCTAGTTTTAAATGTATTTGTCATTAAAACTACCGCTGTATGTGTATCTACATATTTGAGGCGTTCTTTTGCTTCTCACCACACGTGTCCGTTTCAGAATGCGACGACTACGGCAGCACATACCAGCGATATCCTGGCACTGCAATATCAGACAATAACGTGCTGATTAAAATTGTAGCGAACGTGGAAGGATGTCTTCAGTTATGCGATTCCTTCACCACGTGCCGAACAGTTGACTTTGAACCAGGAGTTGCGAAATGTTTTATACAATCCGAGACAGCAGCTTCAAAACAAGCTGAATTTGTAGTTGACTCGAGGTACGACCATTATCAAAGAAATTGTGCTTGAAGCACCGATTGTATTTATGTATGTTACAGACAGTGTACAACATCAATTAATGTGCTTTGTAACTAACCCAGTTATAAGTAGTAGTTTTAGTAGTTCTTGTTATCCTACTATTGTGATGGCTCAGTACCCAACCAATTTTTGCTGCTAGGATGTCAATTATTTCACGGAGTTGATATGCATTTGATTTTCAAATATATAACTACATTAAGATATAATTTTTATTCAAATGTATACCTGTAATAGTTAATATTACTGAATCAAGGTCGTAGCTTGTGTAGGCCGAAAACATTTATTTTACTGGATTGTCAGAGGTTCGCTTTGGAAATATGTTCAGAGGATTGTTAGTGATTACAGGTAGAAAAGTAAATCCTCGCACAACAAGGATATATTATAATTCTGCATTTCTTTTTCTTTTTTCTTTTTTCCTCTTTCCTGGAAAAAAGTGTTTGCCGCGGCCTAGACGACATATAGGAAGCTACGACCATGTGTATATGGTAAAAAAATCTATATAATCAGAAAGTAATCCAGTGATACTTTGATTAATGATATTTCCTTATAATCTTATGAACAAAACATATTCCAACATTTTATATAATGTTATTTTTTGTATCATAGATGAAACTATATTGTAATATTGTACATTTACATGTGTTGTTTGCAGCATTAGAGGCGTAAGAATTGTAAGAATTTATTTTCTTAGCCGATTTTACACTATTACAATATTTCATTTTCCAACAATTTAAACGTTGTAAATAAGGAGAGTATACACGGCTTTATGTCTGCGTGTTTCAGCTCTCAGCTGACAAATATCTAGATAGAATAGAGTTAGAACTTATTGATATTTTTATTGCTATCCTTTATTTCATTATATAGATGAATTTTGTTTAATTCATTATAATGTAATATCGTAGTGTTTAAATCAAGCTGACCCTAATAAAAAACATCAAGCAAATCTCGTTTTATTGTTAGGTAAGCCAGTTTGTTCTTTTTGTTATACTAGGCTTCAAGTATAAATATGTTAAACATTTAGAAAATGTAAGTAAAATGTACGAATAACCCTTTTTATCCATTTTGAGCTTGTATTTCCTCGGCAAGTTAAGGACACTGTGACATTTACTTTCTGATTTTGTTAAAAGATCAACTGGAAATATACATCGAGATTTACACAGTATTGAGCATTAAATAAAAATAATCGATGCCTCTATATATTTACTGATGAAAATGTTTGTTTCATTATTTTTGGTCGAAACTATAATTTATGTATGGAACATTCAGATGTCCTCAAAACAGTGTTCAAACATAGATCGTATACACACTGATGAAAACCATCAAAACACAACGTTTCCTAATTCAAGCTGTATTTATTGTACCTGTGTCTTTTTTAACAAGAAAATACTTGGTAAAGAGTAGTAAACATGCAAAAATATTCTCCTTAAAATAAAAATCATGCACATTGATCAAATGGTGTAATGCAGTATGACATGATTATATCTATTGTCTACCTTAATGGTGAATTTTGTGCATCTCACAAAATGCCATGTTCAAATTTAAAAAAATGCCTGTACATAATAACGTCAGTATTTTCACTGATAACGGCTGCATGCCCACATTGATTGCTGTATAAGCACGTTATAAAATTCATAGGACACTTCGTTAATATGAAATTATATATGTTGTATAAGAAATTATATATGTCTGGTGATTTATCTAACACTTAAAGTTAAGTGATTGGAAAATTTAATCTATTGATTATATTCGTAAGCTACCTATATTCAGTATACAGGTACTGGGGTATATTCTGAGAGGAAAAGGGAGAAGGAGTATGTTGATTATTTATATAGTTAATTCTTTATAAGAGTGTTTAATGGTTTAAATAAAATTTGGTTCGCTTAATATTTGCCTGCCTTGTTCGATTTATTTTTTTCAATAACCCTGGAGATAAACTAACTCTCGTCAATCATCATATTGTCATGAACTAATGTAACTTATTGTTTAAGATTAAAGGAACATCTTTAATCCGTAACATGATTATGTCTGTCCACCCGAATGCGTGAGTATAATTGGTGAACTGACGCTTAAACTACCATTGAAATATAGATTCCCTAGAAAGGAGCCATAAACCGCCTGGAACAATTTTCAGGGTTGGGGTCTATTTAACGGATCTCTGGCTTGACAATGTCGAGGATGCTGATTCAGCTTTGATGGCTAGTAACGTTGAGTCTGCATGTGACGATTCTGGTAGGGCAAATTTAGGGCTGCAACGATTCGATTCGATGCATCGATGTTTAGTCACGTTGGTCTCCATTCGATATTTAATGATGTTGGGTGGAGTTATCGCTAACGCGGTGGCATTCACTCGGAGTAAGTTCTTATTCAACAGTCTTATGGACTCCGAAGCTGACGAAGAGAGGCGTCGCCACGACCTCGCAGTAGAACAATTACAGGCGGCACAAGCGGAGTGGGCTGAAAGGCGAACTCAACGAATTCATTTCATCCAAGCTTGTGTCGCCTGTAATTGTCATTGCAATACTAGCCATCTTAGTGTAATGTTAATGAATCATCTCTTCTTTAATATGTTATCAGGGATTATTCCTTGCTTGACTAGAAGATCTTTGGTTGCCAGTGCCACTGTTACGTCGGCAACGGCCATGCCAACGTCACGAGTGGAGTGGGATGAAAGACGAACTCAACAAATTGATTTCATCCAAGACGAGCTTAGGCGGCAAGGCCACGCCTTCCAAACCTTTAATGATGTAGATGAGGCTATGCGAAAGTATTCTTTAGTCACGGGTAAGCAGTTAGATCCAGATGACCGCGAGTCACAGCTGTCTGACTTTTATACGCCATCTTCAGAACAACAAGATAGAGAAATTTGATTTTAAGTATTAGCTCTGGGAGCTGCCAGTCTTGTCGGCTATTGGGTCGAAAAAAAAGATTTATTAAAAAAAACTTTTTCTGTATAATCATGGGTCTTCACGAAGAGTTATACTTTGCAATGCTTGAGGTCGGGTACTGCGCCCGCCGCCATAAAATCCCAGGTTCTCTGGCCTGCTCAATGATCGATGTCGCACAAAAATCCCTCGATCTCTGGCGGCGGGATGAACAGGCAGCTGTAAACTTTGCTCGCATTGTGCTGTCAGGGCCGACCAACCTCAGGGAAAGCATCGGGCAGTTTCCGGGGCCAGTTGCTAAAGCCTGTTGGAGACTGATAAGTCTGTTGGAATATATCACGGGAAATGGCCGACAGTAAGATTTCCGCTCGCCTTGCGAGAATTTATTACAGCCCAAGCGGCCATTGGAAGGGGCTGGCGGCGATTCAAAAACTGGCGGCCGCGCTAGGGTTTCTGAGACCAAAGCCCGAGACTTTCTGAAAAAGCAGGCCATCTGGCAAATCTACCTTCCTGCTCCGCGCCATATACCGAGGCCCAAGTTTGACGTTTCAGTACCGAACGAAGTGCACCAGGCCGATCTCTTATTTTGACCACACGACACGGTTCGTCGGAAGAGATACAAGTATGCCCTGACTGTTGTCGATGTGGCAAGTAGGTTCAAAGCCACCGAACCGCTTACTACGAAGGAGGCTAAAGAGTTCGCCGCTGCTCTCGAACGGATCTACAAGCGGGGTCCTCTGAAGTGGCCAAAACTATTTCAAGTCGACCCTGGGCGCGAGTTCATGGGTGCAGTCAGCAAGTTTCTGTCGAAGCCTGACGTCGAAGTTAGGTGCGGCCGTGTGGACATTCACCGTGACCAGGGTATCGTTAAACGTTTCAACCTAGCTGAACGCCTGTTTGGGCACCAGTACGCCGTCGAGATGCGACTGCCAGAGAGCAAGCGGTCAGCGGAGTGGGTTGGTAGGCTGCCAGACGTTGTTTCGGCATTGAATGGAGAAGTAACCTGCCTTACCGGTAAACGGCCACTGGAGGCCATCAAGGCTGAAACGGTGCTGAAAAAAAACCCTCTTTGGTTGTTCCCGGCCGTACGGTTGGTCTCAAAGAACAAAAGCTTCTTTCCGAGTTGGGTTTTCGATATCTTTACCAGCCTGGTGAGCTCGTGGGTGGCCGACGCCGAGCCACCGATCCCATGTGGTCTTTGGATGTTTACCAGATAGAACGTTCTATGACGAAACCCGACGAGCCCGTGCTGTACTACTTGCAGGATGGACCTGGGCGAGTCTTTGTGCGTAAGGAACTCCTGGCGGTGCCCCCAGACACCCAATTGCCCACAGATGGGGTTCTCAAGCGTTGAGGAGCTCATCTATGTAAGCATCCATTACAGTCGTTGCCTCTTTATGTCCGAAGGCCAGAGTTTCCACCCCATTTTCAGCAATCCAGCGCTTGGAGTCAAAGGGGGATAGTGAAATCTTATTAAGATGCTGCCCGTAGATTTGATGCTTCTCCGATCGCAGGACGTCCATGTCGTGGTGAAATGTCTTTTTTTCCGAAGAGGGCCTCTTTGTACTGGCCATGCCTTATTTGCTTTTTCACGATATTCTTTTTTATGCCTTTGGCCCTCTTGATATGTTTTCATTGTCTTCTAGTATGGAATACATCTTAGGGTACAAACCGACATATTCAGCTATAGGCCGCCCCGCACATTCGTCTTTCATTTTACCTAGCACTTTCTTATTCACAGTGCTGTGTAGTGGGTTGTTTATAGGGAAGTCGGACGTGTCATTAAGATCAGCATTATCGGCCATGTCCTTGTAGACATCCTCTGTCTGGATTTCTGACAATAGACTTTCAGTATCGGTGTAAAGCAGTTGGCAGCGTTCAGCATACTCTTCATCTCGTTGTAGTAGAACTCGTACATAAGATGTTTCGAGAGGTCAAGAACGCTCATCCCTAGTCGGCTTTTGTGGACCTGAATTGCTGCCAGATTATCGTCGAATATGTTTGCTCGGGCAAAGGATGGGCTGGCAATGAGTCGTCGGAGCTTGTACTCCTCGTTTGCCCGGACAAGTTTGACACTGACCCTCTTGCGCAGGTTTTCCATAGTTTTACCAAAGACGCTGTTGTTCATTAGTTTGTAAAGGTCCTTCTCAAAGTCGCTGTTGGCCTTCTTCCTGAGCTCGGTGTTCATTCTTATGTAGGGCTCCATCCAAGGTTTCTGCTCAAATCTGAGGGCACGGTGGATCTTTTTTAGGCAAAGGCCTAAAGAAAGGTAGAGCTGCAGATTCCGGTAGTGTAGCACATAGCGGTCCTTGTTACGGAGGTACGGAACCAGCTTCTCAACCTCTGCAGTGCCACCCCTAACGCTAATGAGGCTGTGCTGGAATTCGGACATCCACTGTTTTTGGACTACCATGCGCTCTGGTGCCAGAGGATATGCATTTTGTGCATTGTGCAGCTCTTGTGGGTACTCCAGGTCCACCTCTAGGATGTAGCCCTCGGGGTCATCGGTTGGATGATCTGCAATGGCCAGCTGCTGTCAATTTTCCACCGAACGAAAACCTCCCGTCGGTAGAGCCTGAGACATGGCCCACCCATAGAGGTTGTTTGCATCAAGGTAGAGGATGTGGCTACTAGGCTTTTCAGAGATGTATCGTATCTCTCGACCAGAGGATTGTTTGCTTTGGCGTAGCGCTTTGATATCTTGGAAATGCCTCACTGCATCCACTTCTCGATGAATAGGTGCTGGTCATAATCTGTGAGAAGCTCAAGCTCCACGCCTGTCTTCTATAGAAGGGCGTCCCATGAAATTCCGGGGCTCGTGTAGTAGTGCGCGGGGTCCAAGCCATACTGCCTTCGACAGGTTTTTCTGAAAGTTTCGAACACGTCCGCCAGTAGGAGGACATCTGTGCGGTTGAAGAGGTCATGGTAGTCCCCGAGGTTTTTACACCTAAATGCCGTCCAGACTTTCTGAGCGTGGGCATAGTCCTATTCGCAAATGTGCTCATTGGAGAGCTTGCTGTAGAATGCCTCCTTTGGTGGGAGCCTTGTCTCTGTGAAGCGCTCCCAGGAGTCCATTTACTCGTAGGGGTACACGCCCTTGCGCATCAGGAGCTCGTGTTCAGGCTCATAGCAGGAAGTAACTAGGAAAGCCTCTGGCTTGTTGGCGGCTACCAGCCTGCCGAGCGATGTCAGCAGGAACTGGGCGCTGTCGATGAAGCGAAGCTGGCCATGGCTGAATGAGATGTATTTCTCTGTGTTATTGGGTATGCAGCTTACCTTGCCCTCGACCTTTGAGATTGCCTGCATAAGTAGGTGAGAGTCGTTACCTCGCAGGTTGTGGAAGACCACTGGTATAGTGGTTGTCTTTGTGTTAAGACGCAGCTTTAGGTTACAGGCATTATGGGCTGCTCCTCTTTATTGCCCTGTGATATTACAGTGGTCATGGACTGAGTCTCCCCCAAGTGGCTTTTCATATACATGGCAGGTAGTAGCAGCATTGTAGGCTTGCCACCCCCCCCCTTTCATCCTCATGCCTTTTGGGCAAGACAACACTTCTTCCTTGAATTTGCGCTCCTCTTCCTGAAGGGCTTTTAGGAAATGTTTTGCCGCATTGGGACCCCGGTATTCAACTGGCGGCTCTGTATGACTATCATACCACACCACGATGTAGCAGTAACTGCATGCCTCGTGCTTATGCGTTTTTGAGTGTTGCTCTATGTGCGGTCGAGCTCTGGGCCCTCAACCCTGACGATGAGCGCCTCAAAGTCAGCGTAGATGATATAAGGGGCCGGGAGCTGCTTGTGATGGTTCTGGAAGGTTAGCTTATTTTTACCCTCTTCGGGCATCTCCACTCTGACGGCTGTTTGACCGATTCCCTCTGGCACTCTGGCTTGTGGGCATCAAATAAGTCTTCCCTAGAATAGCCATGTAGACAGCGCTCGCAGAAATTCGATTCAGGTTCTTAATAAAGGTATAGTGGAATTTTCTTTATGAGGAGCAGCTTTATTCTTGGTATCTCCTCTGGCTGCTTGCTGAGGTGGAGTACATTGACACCCTTGTCCCAGCCAAAGACGTTGATAGCCAAGTTGTTCTGCCGCTCGACCTTTGGGATTTGAGAGATTGATGTAGGAAAATCGATCCCTGTAAAGTCTAGGCCGTCTTAGGTGGGATACGAAGATGGCCTGTCTACATGGGCCTTAGCTGGAAATAGGACAGAACGCAGCGCCCAGGGGAGGCAGTTGTCATCCTTGTTTTTCACATTAACAACGGCTTTCTTGTCTTTTACAGCTTTTGGGAGGTCGATATAAGATCCGCCTCTAAGTGGCTGGTACTTGGCAATATTCAGCCAAAGGGTCTGTACCTGATCTACAACCCAGCCAGACCCTCTTTGGGTCCACTTTTTGAGCGTTTCTTGGATCCTTGGGAAAGCTCGATTGAGGGCTTCTTCTATTTCACCCTCCTGCAGAATAGCCTACTGCTTGTGGCGCAGCACAGGGTCCGTGTACTCTTCACTACCGTCTGGGCTCAGACAGGCCGTCCGGAATAGGTTCATAAAAAATCACACCTCCCTAGCGGGCTCGGATGTCATCAAGCCTCTCACGTAGCTCTTGCAGAGCAACCCTTGACCTCGGATATAAAGGCCTCTCTCCAGTAACTCTCTCAAGCTCATCTCTCAACTCTTTTGCCGCCTCGTGGTGTTAAACCATCGCAGCGCTAGGTCAGTATAGCTAATGTGACACACTTCTCTAATAGGGGCCAATATAGCTAATGTGACACACTTCTCTAATATATGTCAAAATATTTTAACCACAGCGCTAGGTCAGTATAGCTAATGTGGCACACTTCTCTAAAAGGGGTCAGTATAGTCATTGTGACACACTTCTCTAATAGGAGTCAGTATAGCTAATGTGACACTTCTCTAATAGGGGGTCAGTATAGCTAATGTGACACACTTCTCTAATAGGGGTTCAAAATATTTTAACCACTGCGCTGGGTCAGTATAGCTTATGTGACACACTTCTCTAATAGGTGTCAAAATATTTTAACCACAGCGCTAGGTCAGTATAGCTAATGTGGCACACTTCTCTTAAAGGGGTCAGTATAGCCAATGTGACACACTTCTCTAATAGGGGGTCAGTATAGCTAATGTGACACACTCCTCTAATAGGGGTCAAATATTTTAACCACAGCGCTGAGTCAGTATAGCTTATGTGACTCACTTCTCTAATAGGAGGTCAGTATATGTAATGTGACACACTTCTCTAATAGGGGGTCAGTATAGCTAATGTGGCAAACTTCTCTAATAGGTGTGGAATTCCGTACTTATTGATACGATTACGGTATTAAGATAATCCGTAGGTGATAATAGAGATCAAGCGAGTTTTTATAAAGATTTTCTTTACCGAAGGTCCATCATAGACGATAAATGTCCATGATTTGTTACAAACTGAGAGTTTTAAAATATTCGAGCTAAATTGACGTATCTGTAGTATTGCATCTTTAAGTAAAAATTCATGTTTTAATTATTATTTTGTATAAGCAGTTAACAGGAAGAAGCAAGTCGGCAATTTTTATTTTGAGAAAAAATTAAATATCATATCTTTTTTATTTTGTTATAGAAATATGAAAAGCTGTAATATTGTGCATTTTGTTTGTGACTGCGAGAGAAGCATTAGAAGTTCCCTTTTCTAATCGGATTTTACACCTTTTTCTTGCTTTTCTATTTTCTAATGTTTCGAACTCTGAAAGTAAAATTGTGTTAACTCAGCGGACACATACCTTAAGAGTTGAACTCTTTGGTATGTTTATTGCTTACATTATCGTATTACATTTTAAAATTCTTCAAAAATAGTGAAACATATTTTTATTTAACTCAAAGTTATAGTGTATACAATTATCTTCTTACCATATCTATAATCGTGCCTTTATTATCGGTGTTGGTTATAAATGTTTTTTAGACTGGCGGCAAAGCTGCATGTCTTATGTAGCTGGAAATCAAAAACATGCATAGGTTGATTTGCATAATTACGCAGCCGATTTATCTGTATTACTCGACACTTAGTAGCGTTACTATGTTATGCCGTACTGCGCTTACGCATACACGTGTTTTATGTTACGTAGACGTTTTTATCGTATTTGTAATCGCTTTTAATGAACATGTTTTTCGTTTACATTTTTTGTACTAAAACATCCATTTTAAGCGTGGACCAAATTACCGTGCCATTTATAAAACAGACAGCAATCCAATTCACATGCACGAAAATCTACTCCTGCAAATAAAAAGTAGTGCTTCGCATTAGAAAATCCAATGTGTGTAATATACCCTTATTACCTGTAGTTCACATTTATTTTGCATGATCACGAGTTTTATCCCTTCATATGTTCTACCCAGGGGCATACTTTGGAAAAGAAAGGAAAACATACTAATATCTTTAATTATCAAATACCTTGATAAATTCTTACACATAATCAACAACACATTGAATATACCCCTTGTTCACAAGCACGTATGGGTAGAGTCAAGGTCATGACCCTCAGTCCGGATCATTGTGAAACAAATCAAGGCACTGAGATATTAACGACTGGGTTTTCATGAAAAAAGAGCGAGCTCAGCTGACATATCAGTAACGAGAGTTCCGAGAAAAAGTATGTCATATAACATTTGCCTCTATCGTGTTTAATTTTGCTGGGTTTGCAATTGGAACTGTATTAAGTAAATGCTGCTTACAGTCCCTCAGTGCATGTATCTCTTTGATTTGACACAGGGTTAAGGTGTCCTCCTCAGAATCAGACTTCTTGTCTCACGGAAGCTACCGGTATAATAAGTATAATAATGTTCACATTATTATTTACAAGAGCTGTTGGTTTAATTGCGAATCCTCAGTATCGCACAAAATACCATCGGTATTGACCGCCTCTCCACATTTGGCTGCTATAGTGTCAACTGAGTATATTAAACAATAACACATACAAGCTATAAAAGATGGGATTGCATTTAACATTAACTTATTAAGAACAAAAATGAATCAGAGAAATTAAATTATCAATTATATTTATAGGCTACATATATTGTGGTTTAAATTCCGAGAGAGATAGAGAGAGAGAAAGAGAGAGAGAGAGAGACTCAGTATATTTATTATTCATGAATTATTATTCAACATTTGGCTGCTATAGTGTGAACTGAGTATATTAAACAATAACACATACAAACTATAAAACATGGGATTGCATTTAACATTATCTTATTAAGTACAAAAATGAATCATAGAAATTAAATTATCAAATATATTTATAGGCTACATATATTGTGGTTAAATTCCGAGAGAAAAGAGAAAGAGAGAGAGAGACTCAGTATATTAATAATTCATGTAGTTTATTCTTATAAAGTGTGTTTGATAATTTAAATAAAATATGCTTAAGTTTTCATTTATATTACTTTTTCTTCATCACCGCTGGTTTAAATAATCTTAATAACTTATTCATATATTCACTCTCGTCCATCATCAATATACCCAACGAATTGGCTAAGATTAAAGCAACGTGTGGGCCTGTAAGAAGTAAAATGTGTTTGTTTGGTTCATTTATTTTCAAGTGTGATCAGAGTCTCTCTCTACATATAGTCTTTATTTACATTTACATCGATTACGAAAGAAGTTCTCAAAATACAATGTATATTAATCATGTATATTATATGTTTATTAATCTCGATGGCTCTGACGGCGGCGTATGTGGTCATTATATTGGGAGAAAAACCCACGTGACTTGACGGGCGACCACTATATCCTCTTACGTACTTGACCAGGAATCGAACCCGGGACGCATTGGTGAGAAGCGAAGCGTGTTATCAATACGCTATCCAGGCACCCTAACTCCCTTTATATGATGCTATGATTTATTTTGAGTAACCCACCTGTTTGAAGTGATCTCTATTCAGTTACAACAATCTCATTAAAATCATATCTAGTTTGCGTTCCTATACTATCCGCGATTAGGATCTGACAACATCGCATTAAAGGCCACGTCAGATTGACATTCCAAACAATTTATATGCAGAAACAATTGCTCGATTTTAAACCAATAAAATAGCGCGTTTCAAACTGACTTAAACATTAAAAATGGATGCCTCAACAACTGTTGTGAAATAAATTCTTACTAATTTACGGATACTAGAATTAAAGCTTGAACAAAAAGAAATCGGGACTGTGTGGTAGTTCTGAAAACAGGATACCATCTTGTAATATGTCCATATATATTGATGCGGTTACTTCCCCTGGTTGTACCAAGCAATTTGGTAGGCGCCGATTTTATTGGCTTACACAAAGGTAATTCTGAGACGACCTTCTACACGATGTGGCCAGATTCAGTTAGCGATACTGAATCTGATTTTAATGAGATTGATCGGACGTATAGTTTACAGCGCCGATGTAGAGAGACTGCAGATACTGCGATTTCTGAAGAGAGACCACCGATATGGTATTTACATCATATTCTCATAACTACAACAATCTTCCCCCGATACATCAGGGGTCGTTTTCCAAAAACGCACGGGGGTATTTGCCCGATGTTGTATAAAATTCGGGGAAGCGCCTTGGCACCATCGTCGATTATCGGAGATGGACCACGTACTTTTCCGAATATCGACAGCTAACCCCAATGATTCAAGGTCATTGTTTTGGAGACATTCACAGCTGCTCTTTGTATCAGTGAACGTTTAACAGACCATCCCCGATGCCTTTTTGTTTGTTGGTTGTTGTTGTTGTTGTTTTGCTCAAACACAGAGAACGTCGGAAGAAAATTTACCTTTACCCACATCGCCGATGATTTTTAATTCTAGCAGCGGAATGAAACATCTTTTTTATACAAAATACTAAATCATTTTAGAAAGAATTTTCCACAACAATTTTAATTATTATTCTATAAATCAAGCATTGGGGAAAAGTAGAAATATCATATAAATTATAAAACCGTGTGAATTTATAGTAAATTATATAATTATGTCTTCCGTTTAAATTCCACATTCATTTTATCAATTAGGCGCGTTTTTCCCTTAAAATTTAGATTTTCGCTGCTGTGTGGAAGTTTAGGCTGCCAGCAGCCACAGTTGTAGCAGCTTGAAGGATCGAACTGTTATATAATATATAGATGTCTAAAATCAATGGAAATATGTATAATTATTGTCTTCCGTGGTAGTTCCACACCATTTTCGTAATTTAAACGAGATTTATATTTTGCTGCAGGGCTGCCAGCAGCCGAACATTTAACATAAACTATAAAGATGTCTAAAACAAATGTAAATATATATATTTCAGTCTTTCGTTGCTATTCCACATTAATTTCTTTGATTTTAACGAGATTAATGTTTAAAGAAGTCAAAACTACGCTTTACCCTTCAATTTGTAATCAGAAGCCACCATCTTGGAAAGCAAAGGTATATTTTTTGTCCATGTATGTTTCTGTTGAAAATGCCTTATAACAAATTATATACGAATATGATCCTGATTTTCGTTTTATTTGTTGTATGTTAATTGCAAATAATTAAAAAAAATATAGCGAACTTAGGAACACGACAATTTGACAGTAAAACGCAGTTTAAATTGCTTTATCCAGAATACTTATCCTCAAGTTGTTTTGATACTCGTGTTTGTGATAAAGATAAGGTACAACATCGTCATAAGTCAAAGTTCCATTTGAAACAGATTTTTTTTTATCAATTAATCACTGATTTTTTGGCGCATTTGCAAATTAAATGTGGTAAGACCCAATAAGGCTACAAGTCACACATCAACTGGTTGATTATTATCAGTTACTCCCGAGGGACTGAAGGATCCGTCTATCCCGCGATATCAAATAAGTTTGTAAAATAATAAGTAAAAATTGGTATATGAATAGACGGAAATATGGAAATTATGCACATCGCTTTTCTTTTGATCAGAATTCTGGTTGCAACGATAAAATAAAAAGTAAAGATGTATCTTTAACAGGTGGATCAATTGATAACTCAAAACATATACATGTAACAATGTCTTAATGAAAATTAGCATATAAATAGATAGCAATATGGAGATGATGTCACTTTATTTTTTTATTTTTTTGTTCCATTGATCAAAATTATGTTTACTATGGTAACGGAAATAGTCAATATATGGGGTTAACTGATTAATCCTTTGATTACTTAACGTATACGAGCTAGGTTAATAAAGATCAGTATGTTAACAGAAGGAAAAATGAACCTCACTGGTGTCATGATTTTAATATTTAGGTACATGTTAAAGGGCAGTAACTCAAAAAGACTTGTTTGAACATACAATGGACACAATCATTCCTGGCCCAAAGATGATTTTTGAGGCCTACTTAAAAGTAAATGGCATCACATTTACATTTTATAATGAATGCTTACTGTTGTGATTTTATAGTACTTCATAGAATCCCAATGTTGCTTCATATAGTCTCACTTTGTGCAATGTTTTAAAGACGATCGCGGCAGTTCATCATTTTGTTTTATCAAACATTCATAATTTCCTGTTTCTTTGTATGAAGTATATTGTCTGATCTACTAAATTTTGAGATTTAAACAGGGGTCACCAGCCTTAGGAAAAATGTGAGTGTTTTTATTAGTATACCCTATATATTAACAGTTAACGATGATATTTCAACCATGAAAACTCGCGTTTTCGTCATTGTACTTTCGCTTTTCCATATTCGTACTTTCGCGTTTTCTTCATCGTGTCGCAGCAATAGACATTCATAGTTACAATCAATAAATATACATTAGGCAATAGATTTTGTATTTGATATGTTAAATGAACTAATTATGATGAAAAAAAACAAATCAAGAAGCAGCGATAAATGTCAACTTTCCTGGTCTTTACAGTTTCTATATAGACAAAGAGAGAAAACTGAAACTACATTGCATAATTATGTTAAACTTTGCATGAGTATAGAGAATGACACTAAAATTTTATGACAAAAAGGGTGGTCACCGTGGTTCTTCCCGAGTTATCTGTCCCTGAATGTGATATTTTTGCAACTTTTTGAAATTTTAAAGGGCATATAACCCAATATGATTGCATAAAACACATCATTTAGTTTAAATCGGTGTTAAGTACAATATTACATGTCTCTGTGCAAAATTTTGAGAAATTCTGTGCAGCAGAATTTATACATATTTCAATTTTCTTAAAATTATCTCCCTTTTTCAAGAAAAATTCAATATGTTTACATGTTTAAGCATAGCATTTCTGTTAGAAAGAATTGTCTTATATGTTGCATAATCATAACGATGGAATAGGAAACAATAATTAAATAAATTATCAATAGGCTTAGTTTATTTTTGAGTTATCTGCCCTTGAAAATGTCTAAATATTGCAAAGAGATCACTTTCAGGGGCAGATAACTCGAAAAGAAGCACAGTGACCCCCATTTTTTCATTAATTTGTTTCTAGTGTGATTCTCTATAATCATGCAAAGTTTAAACAAATCTTAACTTTTTTTTACATCAAATAAAGTAAATAAAATGTTTTCTTTGCACTTTTCAATCTTCTGGCAATTAAAGGGCGGCGACATTGTTTGGTAGGCCATACTTTGTTGTTAATAATGTCAGAAAACTGCTATCTAGGATATTTTGGAAACAGTTGCAAAATGATTATGAATGTTTACACGACGCCATATAACACGGAAAATAAATAATGTTCTTTTATTCTGAAGCTGCTTTACAAAGTGTTCTATACATCAGTCCCACCCCAACACACACACACAAAAGAAAAAATGCTTTTTACTTTCATGTTTACATTAGGGTAGCTTTCTTAAGGCATTACACATATATTCTCTGAAATAAAAAAAATATCTTATAATAAACAATACATACTGAAGGGAGAGCATGTAAAACAGAAAGTTGCAAAGCGGATTTTTAATTTCTTTTAATTTTCACATATATCCAACAATACATGACTTGAAAACACAAAACTAAAATATATAAGAAGCGCTGGATATCAAGCTTATGATTCTAGACCCTTAGAAATGATAAACAAACATCATATATGAATGACCTCATGGTTCGTAAATGTGGAGGAAACAAACGAAATGATAGCTCATGAACGAAAGATGCGTCGACTTTATTATTTAATCATAATCAGTATTCTACGAGATTAATTATATATTGTAAGTCTGGCGCGTCATCAGTGGAATACAACTGGGGGTATAAATCGTTCTTCAAACAGACGAAATTTATAATGTTTGGGGATAGTCACATTTATTGCAGCAGAAATTTATACAAATGCAATATTCATATAATTATGACGATGTTCAGGAGCGTAAATTGTGCTTGTTTTATAATCTACATTGTATTGTTTTAGGACGATCGTCAACATGGCCTTTATAGGGATTTGAAATATTGTTTGAATAATTAATTTATTATGTTTTGTCATTTTCGGTGAACATGACATCATAGTTAAAATGGTGTTTCTGAGGTAGGCCTTGTCTAAGTCTTAATATCCAAAGATAATTGAACATATATAATATATTTATATCATATTTATTTCTTTGTTATATATATTCAGTACTCTTGATACTTTGATTTACTTATAAAATAATATGTTTAAAGTTGTATGGAGTAAAATATACGTACCTTACGATATGATCAAGAAGATGATCTGAATTCATAACGTGAGGACGCGCGAATTAATACTTTCTATGGGAGAACCCCGTGACAGACCAATCCAATCAGACTATGAGCTTACAACAGAATGATTTAAGTGATGCGCCAGGGATAATTCTTTAAGTCTCTAAAATCTCGAGTTGACACAGAATATTCACAGATTCTAAAGTTATAGACAATGCTTCTATGAAAAGAACACCAAATTACAACTTTGATATCATTATTGTATCAATACAGAATAAGCCGGTGTTAATGCCATAGCGTATGATTATATGTAAACGATATATCTTGCGCCATAAATAATTATTTCTAACAAATAAAGTAATATCAACTTTAGACTGGATTTTTTTACTAATTTTACACAAATAATATCTTACTTAAGTTTGATAAGGTTTTATGCTCTAATACAATAAAGCCCATGATAAATAGGTAATACAATTATCCCAAAGTCACAGTGCCGCTTGGTTATGAATGTCGATGTTTATGTTGCGATCTCAAACGTAAAAATGTCCCATGGAATTAATCTTCTGAATGTTATTGCTGGTGGGGATTAATATACAATGTACCTTAAAACAAATTTGTAAATGATGAGTTTTCCTGCTGTTTCAATTGAATTTACGTATATTGGCTATGTAACTCCAGGGGCGTAGCTTGGCTTCAATAAATATGTAGGCACACAATTTTACCGCGCGAAGTCGGGGAATTTTGGATATTGCATGGCCGTGGGAACAATCTGGTTGGCTTTGAGGCTTTCTTTTAATGAGAAATATACCCATTTTGTGTATATTTTCAAGTGATACAAACTTGAACTAGTTTACTACTGACCGAACATACTCATAAGTAACTAGTACACTATAATATTAAAATCCATGACTCTCACTCATTACGTTCTGAGAACGAACTTACGTCTAGATTTATCGTACCTAACCACTTAATGTTATGTTTTATGTGTGTTTAAAATACACGCGGGAAGGACGCGTTTTATCTTCTGTTTATCGGCTTCACGTCTGAGCAATTTTATGCGCTTAACTGCACAATTAACATTTGATTTTTTTTTTAATATCGTGTCCGATCGTAAACACCTTTACTGTTCTTTCATCGAAAATAGCTTAAAGTACCATGTATTATTCAAATAGTGAAACCTAAGTCCCTATGGACGACCTGTTGACGAACTCCCTATAATATAAAATTAGATTTTTATAACACACACACACAAACACACACAACAACAACAACAACAACAACAACACCAACAGTATTTTCAATAAATCAAAAATTAGATAACGGTTGAAAAGTTCAAAGAAAACAAGTTTCCAACTCACACTGAAAAACATAAGATTATGATTTTACTTACATAATGCAGGTAAACATAAGATTGTGATGTTACGTTACATAATGCAGGTAAACATAAGATTGTGATGTTACGTTACATAATGCAGCTAAACATAATATTGTATAACTTGAATACACTTTCATACTATAACTAACTTTCTTACTAATTGTTCGAACACTATTTCGCTTCGATTTGAAAATGAAAAAAAAGCTGACAGTAACCTAGACCGTCTATCCCGGGAGGACAGCTCACCGCACAGCTTTAGTTATTCCAGCGCAGGAATATGATTGTTGGCATTTTCATCAAATAAACAGATAACGTGGACAAGAACTGCTGATGACCGTATTTTTTTTAATTTTTATTTTTCAGGCTCAACATATACAATTAACATAAATAAGAAATATTATAGGAAAACCTGCAGTTCAAGAGAATGATTAAAAAGCATAATATCAAACATAAACATAGCTGAAAGAAAGTCTCCAGCTTTATTCAAGCAATTATTGATATATCCCCAAGTATTGTATATTTCGATTGTTTTAAGAACGATTGATACTTCCGCAAGTTCTCCACCTATGGCGTGTTAGACCTAAAGTATTTTAATGCATAATTATTGATTTTGTGGAAAATGTTGAGATCGGCAAGCATGTTTTGTTTGTCTTCTCCCATGTTTCACAAAATATAGAGAGTTTTGATCAGTCATGTTGTGTGTTTTACATTTTAAATTCAAGTTTGATATCCAGCGCTGGCGATATTTTATTTATTACACATCATACATAAAAAATGGAAGGGTGGCCGGAAGGCTATGTTTTATTTTTTACTATTTGTGTTTTTGGTGCATGCGGGCATTATTCGACACAATTTTGTGAATTGTGAAAATATAATAAACTCGCTGTTAAAGCTTACAACTCGCTGCATTACATTCTTTCCCTACAGTTTTATTTTTTATTTCGAATTTAGCATGTCTACCTTTCATCTTTGAAAAAATATAAAAATGTGTAGGCAAGTGTCTACTGTGCCTTTAGGAAGCCACGCCAGTGAAGTCGGCACTGATTTTACCCTAACATGTTAAACCTTTGAAGTATGGCATATGGAATGGTTTTCTTTGTAATTGATAGATGATATTAAATGAAATCTAATGAAAATGTAATCATTTAATTATGTATAATTTCCTTAGACATATTTAGTTAATATAAATGTATATACGAGTACAATGAAATAGTTTGGTCACTTACTATTGCATTGTCGGATGACACAAGGCTGTTTATTACGCTAACTCTCCATACAAATGAACGGAAATTAAAGGAAGAAATTAACCGTGGATGTCTGACGATGTTACCATAGTAATTAGATCAATGATTAAACGCTGTCTAGTTCATAATAGTCTGGTTACTCTGGTCAAACTACTCATTGAAAAGGAGAAAAACACGTAAAGAGTTTATCCGAATATAAACTATGGTTCAACCACCGATTTTCTCTTGTCGTATCATAATCGATATTCGGAGCACCTCTGTATAGTTTTCATCCCTCCAGATTGAAGGATGTGACCAAAGTACCCAGACCATAGATGAAGTTTCATCATTGACATTAGTTACTATGGTGAGTGGAGTATTCTGATCATCACTGGTTATAAAATCCCATTTAATGCATGTACTCAAATTATCGCAAAATATGTATTCAATACAGTTATACAGTATACAGTTGTGAAAGTAGAATTAATTGTTAGGAATATCTGCGGTATGTATTTTTACTCTGATAAAATAAATACATGAAAATATCTACTGGAAGCACCCAGGCTTCACGATACTTGCCCGAAGATTATATCCATGAATTATTCTTTAGATAATAAACATGCATCCGCGAGAGATAGATTAGTTGATCGGAAACTGCGACAGAGCATAATAAGAGAGATAGTGTCAATGTTCTCATTGGTTCGTCCAGCATAGATAATTTAAGCTTTGAACATTTTAAACATGATGTTACACATGCACTGGGTTCAATCTTGTGTCTATCGGAATCAAGCACGCATTTATTCATATTACTGACGAATGTTGGAGTAGTTTCTTATTTCGAAGTGATAGCAGGTTTCCAAAAATATCCTTTTGTTAAATACGTTAACTTGTAAGAAAACCCTTCTTGAAATACAGAGTCTATAAACATTGATAGTTACAACGGGAATATATAGTGACAGGATAGTTCCAGACTGAGAAGCTAACAAAACGCATCAATTGGATTTCGAAACTAACTTTGAATTAAAACCTGAAAATGTCTTTAATATCCGTGATTTTACTGACCACAATAATTCTCTACCAAGTTCGTGATTCTTACGGTGAATCAAGAAGTTTGCTCTACTTAACCTTGATTTGCTACAGTATGACGCTGATCTCTCATGCAATTTCCAATGGACAGCCAATAGCCGATTGCAATGTGCTCGTCAGTGTCTCAGCGATGCTTCCTGCGAGGGCTCTTTCTACCTCCCAGCGAACAAAACTTGTTCAAGATGTAGTCTGGACGTCAGTGATGTTGACTGGGACAACAAATCAGGGAGCCTTGGAGGAAACACTTACTTGCATCTCTTGACAAGTTTGTATAGAATGTTTATGTTTGGCTTAAAAGTTTGTGTTAAACAGCCGAATTACATTTTAGTAATAGTCGGCATTTTTCTAGGTTGCTGCCTTAGTTCGATATCACGACATAAACAAACGTCTTCAAATCGGAGCAGACATTGTAATGTTACCCTCCTTCATATATATTGAGCGCAAAGCAATGGTATTATTTCAGTGTTACTTTATTGGGTCAGTCACAGCAAGGAATTGCCACTGATTCATTTTAATATTGTTGATACTTTTACTGGATAAGTTATAGAGCCCTCGTTGATAAACGTCTTACCACTTTATATATTAATGAAATATTTTCCTTTTCCATAAAATGTATAAAATAATCGTGAATATGATATAAATATTGTTTTCAAAGATTATGATAAAATATCGAATGGAAAAATATCGAATGGTGAGAAACAAATTAATCAATACAGTAAAGAAATCATGAAAACAATGTTTCAAAGACAATCCAAGATACGCTGGGCATCAAAGTTTAATATGACAAGTTATAAAAGCCGAGGCCCCATTTATTGCTTCCTAATAATCTAGTTTTCATAATTACCCGCAATTTGTTCTAAATTATCATTATCAACAATGTTTACATTCATTTTGGATATTGTTTACAGTCTATATCATATTTTTATAGATTTTGACTATTTTTCTCGCAAACAAAATGAAATGTAGGCTAAAGAATAAAGTAAACACTGTTGAATCACAAAATCAAAACAAAATTATTTATTGTTTTTAATGTGATCAAAAGTCCAAAGCATTTGAATTAAAATTAGCGAAGCCGATAATTACTTTCTTCATTTAATTTCTATTAAAGGGGGTTACAATCAGTCATGTGGATCAGCTATGACATCATGTGTTGAAAACAATCAGATGTGTTCAACACTGACCAACAAGTGCATTTGTGAACCGGGATACAGCTATCATCCCTCCTCGAACCAGTGCGTGTTAGGTAGGTCATTTTTATATACACGGTTATATCTGCGCTTTCCAATTTATAAAATAACTTGGAACTGAACATAAAGTAAGAAATTGATACAGAATTATATGCAACTTATATCAAAGTTGACAGTGTTCGTAGGGAGAGAGAGAGAGATGTTGCTAGCTGAATCTGTTTGAAAATAGAGGGTAACGCATATGCGCACGTCCGAGTAACTATCTATGGGGAGAAAGCAAACACGTGAATTGTATCGAATTAAATCGTTTTAAACCGAAATTATATTTGACCTAAGTGCATAAAAGCAAAGCAAAAAATATTATATTATAGTGTGTCCAATTCGTCAAATGAAATGATTGTATTTCGTTCTAAATTTAAAAAAGATATTGCATTAAATGAACCATGCGGTCTTGATATGGAGAAATTATGACTAAATGGTGCCTGTGTGACCTAAGCTTTATGGGCGGGGCTTGTAG
This sequence comes from Solen grandis, assembly GCA_021229015.1. Classification (NCBI taxonomy): domain Eukaryota; kingdom Metazoa; phylum Mollusca; class Bivalvia; order Adapedonta; family Solenidae; genus Solen; species Solen grandis. Next base: position 28,753 of record JAIFHC010000767.1, on the reverse strand, counting down.
CGGCGACGACTCATTGTGTCATGTACTGTTATGTGTTATAAAATATACCCAGCTATACTGAACCGTACAAATACTTTTCAATGATATTGTTTCAAAAAGTAGCATATCTCATACTTACCGTTAAAACTACCCATGTATGTGCAACTTTTCATTTTAATTCGTTGCGTATGTTAGGCGTTCTACATTGTCTCAGTACACATTACGTTTCAGGATGCAGTGACTATGGCAACACATTCCAGTTATATCCTGACAAAGCAATAGCAGGTTATAACATATATATCGAATTTGTGGCGAACGTGGAAGGATGTCTTCAAATATGCCTTTCCCATGCAATGTGCCGAACAATTGACTTCCGAGGAGCAGATGGGGAATGCATGATACAGTTCGAGACAGCAGCTTCAAGTCCGGAAGCGTATGGGGGGAAAATGGCATATGATCATTATCAAAGAAACTGTGCTTGAATCATTGATTGTTCTTCTAGTTGTAGTATTTAGTAGATTTTTTTAACAATTTTATGATAATCTGGTAACCCAACCATTGTTATTACATGTATGCCTCCATTGCAGCTTTGATATCAGTTTCATACATTTGATAAGTATTAATGCATTGCATTTTTAATTTTGTTGTGAAATCATCTTATATAAGCAGTAAACAGGAAGTACCAAGTCGGCCATTTTTATTTGTGATAATGTTATAGAGGAACATTTAATATAGACAGTTAATCGTATAATCTGTTATTCTTTGCTTTTAAATTGTTATAAGGGTTAATGTTGTAAAATCAAGAGAGAGAGATTAATATCACACCATTTTTTGTGTGTGTGTGTGTGTGTGTGTGTGTGTGTGTGTGACAGAGATGCAGTTTATGAGGGATCGTTTTTTCCTATCGGATTTTACACCATTTTTCTTACATTTTTTTTATTCCCTGACGTTTCGAACGCTGAAAGTAAGGTTTTGCGCAGTCAGCGGACACATATCTTAAGAGTTAGAACTTTTTGGTATTTTTATTGCTTTCATTATCGTATAACATTGATGAATTTTGTTTAATTTATAATAGGGCAATGATTTAATTAGTGCTTAAACCGAAACATCCAGTCGTTAGACGGCGGAATATTAGTAGCTGGAAATCCAAAACAGGCCTTGCTGACCTTGCTGAACAGCATATTTTCCACCTCTCCGCGCTCTGTGCTTAACCATGAAATGCGATTCTGCACTAACGAGTACGCGTGGAATATGCTTTTAATGTGCTATTGTTTGTTATCATATTTTCTTTTACCATTATTTAGCACTGAAAACATCCATTTTAAACGTGAACAAAATATCCGTGATATTTATTAATCAGAACAGCCTGTTACTAGGATGAAAATAGCAAATTAAGTTGTTTAACATCTTTTATTTGGATTTAAATCGAAACTGCATAAATGTACGAAAAAGAAAATGTATACCCATATGAAGGCATTGTTGGTGTAAAGGCATGGTTAACGGTTGTGCTAAACAGGAACTGCATACCTTGACAGATTTAACTGTAATTTTTTTTTGACTTTCACTGTCAGTTATGTTTTATGCTTTTGCAGCATACACCGAAAAACAGAAATTGTTCCGACTAACATCAAATGTTGACATTTATAACAAGTGATGTAAACTAAAAAACTAAAGAAATCGTGAAAACTCGAAGTAATAGTGTATATAATGTTCTTCTTATCACATCTATAACCATTCATTTACTATCGGTGTTGATTATAAATGTTCTTTAGGCGGCTGCAAAGCTGCTAGTCTTGTGTAGCTGAAAACCCCCACGAAAAACAGGCATTGCTGATTTACATAATTATCATACCCGATTTAACTGTATTACTCTCTTACTCAGTAGCGTATACGTGAATTTATATACTGCTCTTACAAACACGAGTGTTATATGTTACGTAGACTTTTTAATCATAACTGTATTCGCTTTTAATGTACATGTATTATAGTTCGTTTATATGTTTTTCGTTTACATTACATTTTCATATATTATTTTACATATCCTTTCTTAGCGTGAACAAAATATCTGTATGGAATTTATTCAAAGTAGTTCACGTGTATTTTGTATGATAACGATTTTTTAACCCTTCAAATGTTCCTCTAAGAGAGCACTTTAAAAAAGAAAGGAAAACATACCAATATCTTTACTTAGTAAAGACTTTGTCCAATGTCTACACATAATCAACGACAGACAGAATATACGCCTGTTCTACAAACACTTATGGGTAGAGTCAAGGTCATGACCCTCACTCCGGATCATCATGAAACAAATCAAAGCCTCATGGCACTGAGATATTACCGGCTGGAATATCATGAAAAAAAGAGCGAATTCAGCTTACTTATCAGTAACATGACTTCCAGGAAAATGTGTTTTTGTAGTCAAATGACATTTACCTCTATCGTGTTTAACCCTGCTGAAACGCTGGGTTTCCAATCAGAACTATTTTAAGAAATGCTGCTGACAGTCTCTTGATGCCAAGAGCGCTTTGATTTGACACAGGATGGCACGTGCTAGATTAAGGTATCCTCCTCAGAATCAGACTTCTTGCCTCACGGAAGCCTCCGGTATAGGAATGTTCACATTATTATTTAGCATATCTTAGCAGTTGGTTTAATGGCTATTCCTCAGTATCGCACAAATATCATCGATAGTGACCGCCTCTCCACATTTGGCTGCTATAAAGTCAACTGAGTATACTAAAACAATGTATAATGTAAATAAGGAAAAACATTCAACATTTATTCATTTTAGTACCAAAATTTATTATTCAACATGAAGTTAACCGATTAGAGAAATTGAATTATCAATTATATTTATAAGCTACATATATTGGGTTTTAATTCCGAGAGGAAAGAGAGAGAGAGAGCGTATATTAATTGTTCATGTAGTTTAATCTTATAAAGGCTGTTCGTTAGTTAAAATAAAATTTGATTAAATTTACATTTATCTTACCTTTTCTTCCTATACGCAGGTTTAATAAATCTTGTTAATTGTGCAGTCAAGCAAATTCACTCTTGTCCATGATCATATCATCATGAATATATGTAACTGGCTAAGATTAAAGCAACATCCCGGCCCGTAACAACATACCATTTAATTCCTACGTAATCTAATTTACGTAAATCATCGAGCGCTTCCCAAAACATGATCTACATGCAGGTGCAAAATTCCAAACAATATTCAATGAGAAATACACGTACATTTGAGATTTTACCAAGTCACTGATTGGTCAATTTAAATCAGCGAATTCTACCGGATATTACCGATAGTTTAATAGATTTCATGCGCATGCGCAAGCAGATTTTAGTACCACACTTTCAGGTCGATTGACGACAGCTGGCACGTCAATTTTAACATTGCGTAGTATTACTACGCAGAAGAAGTACTGAGGTTAAAACTAGTACATATTGAAAGTTTCAATTACGCTCAGCACTAGACAAAATGTAATTATCTTTCAGTATATTCGCTACAATATTTTATTTAGAACATATAAAGTAAGCGGCATCTGTCAGGTTAGGTCTACTTTTGTTTTACCGAATGTAATTGTAGAATTGTCGAAATCATATCGATACCGCCAAAATAAAAGCCACAAAGCATAAATTTCACCAAAACTTAAAAAAAATCCATATGATATGATTTGAATCAAACGTGTAATGAAATCTCGAAGATTTATTCCTCTTTGATGAAATTTTTTAGTAAAAGATTTATAGCTATAAAGTAAGAAGTGCATTTCGTTTTTTCTTGTATTTCGGTTTTTCTTGTATTTCGTCATTTCATATAAGTACCACCCCACCAACTACGTTGATAGCGAATGACAATGGAATGAGAGAACATAGTTTCCAGTCAAGTTCGAAGAGAATCTATCCATTAGTGAGTAAGATGCAGTAATTTGAAAATCAGTATCTATCAGACCATAGACATATTCACCATATGTCTGTGATCAGACCGATCGAATTGATAATCGATGTTCCCTATCATTGTGATTTAAAGGTTTGCTCTTAAATTTGTTTTAATTGTTATCGCCATAACAGTCAGCTAGATCTAGTCTTTTAGATTGAAAACAATGGCGTTACCTTTTATTTTGTATTCATTATTTAGTAGAGTCTACTTCTACATTTATTTATTTGTTTATCTTTCTTTCTGTCGCTCGTCCTCCTACTTTCCAGATTTCTGTTACTATTTAAGCTTTATACTAGAGAGCTATATTTATGAAGGGTTTCTGTAGGTCTATATGCATATAGCATAACTGTATCAAACAATTAATTAATTTAGAATAATTATGAACAATGATGGATATGGTACGAGACTGAGAATCACATTGAGTTTAGACAGAAGGCATTTCATTGAATGATGTGAATGTAATTTAACAATTTAATAAAAACTTTAAATCCAGACATGGATTTGAACCCATGACCCCTCAAATGGTTTAAGTAAGAGTGGTCATGAGAATTGAATTCATAATGACCACTTGTTCTAATGATTTATTAATACTTTATGGATTATTTAAAGGCCATAGAAAATAACATCCACCTAATTCATATTCTGAATTAATTGTGCTCTATGGTCAAATGACTGATAACATATATCTATTTTCTTTTTTAATCCAGTGGCAACACATTTATAAACAGTAAGAGCAAAATGATCAGGTAAGACTCTTTTACTTAGGGTCACATGCTGCATTTGGAATTTGTCCCTGAATTCATACGACATAACAAATTGCTATATTATTGACAAACCGAAGGGCGATATATAAAGATGAACTCTACTGAAATGGCCCCCCTTTTAGGCACCAAATGTAACCAGGTGAAACAGAATGTAAATCCGGACCAGGATTCAAACCTAGGACCCTTGGAATAAAATGCGAGAGCTCTACAGACTGATATACAGAATTACTAATACAAATCTCATACTGATAAAGGTTACTAATGGGCTGTTATTTTATCTAGTATGAGAAATGAACAGCCAGTCAAGGATTTTGAATCTAACAGGTTGGTCATACTACCAGACCACTGACAATAATCTCTTACTTAGCAGTTACATTTGGAATTTTTACCTGAATTCAGGACAGAACAATTTGCTATGTTCTTGACAAACCAAAGGCTGATATATACGCAAAAATTTTACCAAAATGGACCCTACATTAAGCCAAGGACTAGAACCAGTACATACAGACATAGTTATTGGAATGTTTACACAGATCTCACAGCGACAAGGGTAACTACTTAGACATTACATAACCATGTGTAGAAAATGTGCAGATAGATCAGGATTTTAACTTGAGACACAGCACTTACACGTTTTGAGCTCAAACAACTATTAGCTACCATGCTGCTTACAAATTATAATTTTGGCTACTTGAAGTATTTGAAGGAATCTGCTGAAGGCTTGAGATCTTACTTGTTAAACAGTATATTTTTTGAACGGGCCTAAATAAATACTTAAAATGGTAAAGCCAAGTTAACTGTGCCATTGATTTATTCATGATATCATCTTGTTGTTGCCTACTATCTTTAGAAATTAACATGAATAACTAATTAACCAACTGATGCCCAATCAAGAACTAGTTTTCATATCAGTTAATTTACAGCTGTAAAAAAAACTTTGCTATTGTAATGTGACATCATAAAGGATCTAGATCGATAGTTTAGTAGTATAATGCATAAATCCAGGTCACAGGTTTGTGGTTCGAATTTTGTCGGGTCGCCACTTAATTATTTTTCGCCTCCATCCAGGGTACATGCAAGGATTATTCGTGTCATGCATGTCTCGGCTGATTTATGAATTGACACAATGATCAGGATGTAAACATGTTAAGTCAGCTGCATGACACTTACTTGAAAGTAGATAATAATTTCTACATTTTAATGGAGATTTCTTATGAAGGATTAAGGAATAGAAGTCCTGTTTTTCAAGGGTTTATCTAAGTCTCAATGACTTTGGGTGTTACAAGTGCATTACAGGTGGATGTCCTTACTTCACTTTGAAACCAACATTAGTGTAAACGTGACCAACTCAATATACATGTCTTTAATTTCTGTATTGGTACAGTTATGTACATCTCACAATTAAACTTGTTACATTAAAGTTTAAGTGTGCCTGATGCTCTCTTTTGATTGTTCACTTAAAGGAACAATCTATACCCAGTTTACATGTAAAGAGGGTCAGTGATAATTTTCTAACTTGTGGGACACCAATTTTGAAAAGGAAAAAGATCTATTTTTTTCTGGTTCTGGAGGAGGCGGGTAAGTATGCTATTTATTCCACTCACAAACTTAGCTTGTGGGGAGGGGGGTATATAGGTGTCTCTGTTTGAGTTGGTCAGTAGCTTTTTAATGCCCCCACTTGAAAAATGGGCAGCATATAGCATTGCTGCTGTCTGTACATCTGTCTGTACGTACGACCAAAACTTTTCCGACCATTAACTGGAGAACCGCAGGGCCTGGATTTGTGAAACCTGGAAGGCACATTAGCCATGACCAGCAGATGAACCCTATTGATTTTGAGGTCACTAGGTCAAGGTAATTGTGTACCTTAACGCGAAATCCTTGTCCAATCATAAACTGAAGAACCACAGGGCCTGGGTTTGTAAACCATGTAGGGACATTGGCCATGACCAGAAGATGAACCTTATTGATTTTTAGGCCACTAGGTCAAAGGTCAAGGTCACAATGTACATTAGTGTGAAATCCTTGTCCGATCATAAACTGGAGAACTACAGGGCCTGGGTTTGTGAAACCTGGTAGGGACATTGGCCATGACCAGCAGATGAACCCTATTGATTTGGTCATGGTCACTGTAACCTTTCGTATGAAATCCTTGTCAGACTGGTCGAAAGTTTTTGACATGCTATCATTCAACAAAAAAGCGGTTGTAGGGCATCTGTGTCCTATGGACACATTTCTGGTTAATCCATGCTATTTCTCATTAACTACTGGATTGATTTTAATCAAAGTTTATAGGAAGTTTCACTAGCATGCACAAATTTGCATATGGTACAGTTGTAATGGTTGAATGATTTTCCTTTGAATTATGTCCCTTTAATGAATTTCTGGAGCTCTCTTTGTCCCCGCTATTTGTCAATAACTATTGGATGGATTTCAATCAAACTTCATAGTAAGTTTCACTAGCAAAGCCAGGTGTGCATATTGTACAGTTGTCATGGTTGAATGAATTTTCTCTAATGAATTTTCTTGAAATTTCTTTGTCTGTGCTATTTCTAAATAAGTACTGGATTGATTTCAATCAAATTACATGTTTTGCTTTTGTTACGGTTGAGAAAAATATTCTCTGAGTTGTGGTCCATTGATGATTTTCTTGAGCTTTCTTTGTCCACGCTATAGCTCAGTTGCAACAGGAAGGATTTCAATTAAACTTCACAGGAAGTTACACTTGCAAGCACAGCTGTGTATATTGTACTCATGTTATGAATGAACTTTTTTTCTGAGTTTGATCATTTGATTCTTTGTCTGCACTACTTGTCAATTACTACAGTAAGGATTTCAATAACTACTATCTTCTCAATCTTATTTGTCTGCACTTATGCTAAGCACATATGTAAAAAATTATACTTTTAATATTGTTAAATGTTGTTTTGTTGGGTGTTTTTTTTTCTCAATAATTTATAACCACTTGGAGAATATTCTCCCCTTCACCAGTTCTCAGAGCAATAACATTTCCAAAATGTTACCATTGGTAGCAGAGTGCACCTTGGAATGTTTGCACATTTTAGGTTGCTTTGCAAGGTTTCTGTTTGATCTCCCTGTTATTGTCATAGTTTTCATTAGCTGTATTAAATTCTGTCACTTTCTGGAGAGCAATTTTGTGAAGCAGTGTGGGGATATTTATCACCTTAAGTGTTAGCTTCAGTTGCTACTTTGTTCAGAATCTCATTAGGGCCATTGTCATTGTTGATATTCAATACTAAGATGACGAAAACGCGATAGCATGATATACTGGTCACGCGACAGAACGATAATGCAAACGCGACAATACGATAGTGCGATGATAATAATGCAACGTAGTATCGTGTTTCACCATAGTGCTGTCGCGTTTTCACGATCATAATATCATACTGTTGTACTGTACCGGTATCATTATTGCATTCTCATTATTGTCCTATCGCATTATCATAATTGCATCTTCGCGTTTGCTCAATAATGCTATGGTGTTATCGATATCCCTCCATCGCTTTCCAGTGCGCATGTGAATCCTGAAAAAAGAAGATCTTTAAGTACAGCAGTTCAAAAGGACGAGTTTGTCTCATGTAAATGCAATGTTTTTGATTTTCATATGACGTCAATTTTGACACTGGAATTGAAGTCCGCTACCAAATTCTAGAGCGACATTCCTAAAATGTTTATTGGAGGTTTAAATTTAGATGTAGTTGCATGTGTATCTGCACTTTCATTTTATTGTATTCAAATATTTTAATATTGTATGGTCAATTCAAATTTCCATCCATTTTTATCAGATGTTTTCAAATAAACATAAATGTTTGGTTACTATGTACTAGAAACATGAAATTACAAGTTTAATAATATCAGATATTTGAATAATAGGTGTAGAGTTGTGGCCCTTGAAAATCGGAAAATTGAAAAGAAAAATCTATGTTTAAACTCAAGCATATTCATTTGTTGGATTTCTTGGCTGATATCAGCCCAGTTGACAAGGAGTTATGGCCCTTGAATTTACTTTCTAACATTTATGAAGACTTTTTTTAAACACGCACTGATTATAGGTAGTGAATCATTTATCTATAAACAGTTTCAATATTTATAAAGTACAGGTTTTATAATTCGTCCCTCATATTGTTTAATGGCATGCAGTCTTTCAGCGCACTCAGCGCTTTGATTAATATTGTGGTAGTTCGGTTCATTTATTTTCAAGTGTAATCAGTCTATCTTTATATATATATGGTGCTATAGCTGATTTTGAGTAACCCACTTGTTTAAAGTGATCTTTTATCAGTATTACAGCAAAGAATTGAGAAATTAATCAAAGCTTACATTAAGGTGAGGTTTAATTGAGATTCTCCGAAGTACAAAGTCGTGTTGATGGGCTCAAGTGCCACATCCATAATGTCAACTCTTACTCTGGTGTGTAAATATTTAAGTTCTAATTAATTGATCTTAGCCTTATAGGAAGATTTTAATAGGTCACTTGCACTTTGACATTCACACACGGCCCCACCCCTTTGAAGAGGCATGTTTGTTAATAAGATAGCTGAAATAACTCTGTAAAGTAGTGCTCCGCTGTTCTGGAAAGCTGTTAACCATAAGTCTATCTCATAGTAAGATATAGCACTCAAATTTCAAAAAAAAAAATTTTTTATTTCAAGGCACCTATTTTGTCTTGTTTCAAAACGTTTATATAAGTATCCCATAAGGTATTGCCAAATTATATAGAAACCCTATTACAGCCATCTATAAAGTCTGTATTGCATTTTTTTTGTAAAGAAAATTGTCAGAGACTGAAGGTTAGAAGGAATTTCAAAACAATAAGATGTTTTGTCGGTGAAAATACAAATTTTTCATAGTATATAATGTAACCTGTATCAGCAAGCACTATATGTGAGGCAGAAATATTTTCTACATAATGTCTTCTGATTACGACAAAAGGAACGTCTTTCATATGTTTTGACATGAATATACAGACTTATGAAGTTTGGTAAACTTTCGAGCTGCAAATACTAAACCGTTGGCTAGACAAGTTTTTTGAGCTGACCTCTCAGTATAAATCTTAAATATGTCCTTAATTATCCAAATACATTTACCGTGTAATATGCATTTTATATATCTGTTGACGCCATGAAACAGCCATGTAAAATTTTAATTGTTGGGGCATCCATTTTTTTACTACTTTAGCTAAGTCAGTTTAAAACGCGCTATTTAATTGCTTTAAAGATGAGAACATGTTTATGCATATCAATTACTTCAAAGGTCAAGCTGACGTGACCTTTAATGCGATGTTGTCAGATCCTAATCGCTGATCGAAGAGGAGCGCAAATTAGGATATGATTTTAATGAGATTGCTCACCTCTGTTGCTTCGTAGATTGAGGTCAATGTTTGGCAGTTTGTTCGGGAGTCGCTCTGGGATGTCCCTCAGGCCCGGATTCACCGGGATGTCAAGGAGGGCACGTGTCCCTACTGTTTCCGAGACCCCTACTGATAGAACATCCGCTGTCACCTGGCAACGACAATAACTAACAAAGACACGGTGACTGCTTTAATCTGAATCTGCCAGACGCTTTCTGCTTTATACCGAATATACAGCAACTTAGCGCCTGAATGTCACAGACGTAAATCAACGGCCAACAGATTGTTTTAATGGCATCATGTACATTCTCTTGTATTAAAGAAAAAAATCTTGACACATATTTCTTCACGAACAGCTTACAAAAAGTTTTAAGAGTTACATAAGTATGTAATAAAATTAAAAAATAAATACATGTAACAAACAAGAACTGTTAAATCAATGTATCAAAATCTTATAAGAATACAACACAATAATATTTTTGTTGTTGTTTTTAAATAGAGCACAAAATATAAATGTAATACTTCATTACTGCATTGTGCCATGGAAAAAAATACCTTATCAATTACTTTCATTCTTTTCTTATGTATGAAAGTTTCTTTTTTTTTCTTCTTTTTTTTACCCATTTTAACAGGTAATTTGAAATGAGATTGAATAATTACAAAGTTCCCCAGCTGTATTCGAACTCGCAAGCGAATTCATGAAAATGTTATTAAGCGAACATCTGGTGGTTGTATTTCTCAAACATTTTCAACATCATGTGAATAATGCATCTTTATTATCAAAGTTAGTTGCATCAAACACATTCAATCCAACTGTTCGAGGTCAACACACTATGCATATTTATAGAATACACGCGCGTGATGCGGTGTGATGTAATTCGGCCTTAAAGTTATATGTAACGTGTTAAATATAAGAAAATATGTGATGGTAATACGGAACCGGAAGTAACTGTTTAAGCATGAAGTCATATGATAAATTTGTATTAGTTAAACAATATATATTCAGAATGTTATGATATATATATAATTTATCAAAAACTATAAAAGTGGCCATTAGAGTAGTACTACTTTTAAGCAATGAATGGTAATTCCGGATCACGCTTTATTGCTATTCTATTAGTTTTTTTATTCTCGGATATGACCTGAACCAAATGATTAAAATTTTAGATATAAATTATCATTCGGGAACGTTTTAAAGTTCCCGGGGGAGAGAACGCCGTCGTCGAACATCTGAAAATGTTTTAATAATGCTCCCGGGAGCGTTCTAATTGTTTTTTTTAAAGGTTTCACCCATATATGGTATGTTTCTTAAACACGACAAAGAGTGGAATTTTACTTTTAGATACTGCTTACTTTTCACGATATGAAAAGAAATGTTCTGAATGAATTAATATAATATCGTAAAGCATCGCCTTTACTACTATTGCACAACCACTATAACAGAAAACATATTCATTTTCGACCACTTCTACCGCCATGTGCCATTATCAACGATTATTTCAATTTGTAAATTTCTTCTTCTCTTCTTCTTCTTCTTCCTCTTCTTCTTCTGCGTTCCATCCAATTTGTAGTACATGAAATGCCACACGCACTCACATATGTACGCGGTCGAGTAGTTCATTTGACCACGGACAAAATCATTTTTGTAAAATACTATGCTCAAATATGTTAATTGCATGTTATGCAATTTTAACAATTAAATCGTTGTTAGTTTGTTGCCACATCATTGCGAGTTGGCTCGAAGAAAATATTTCGCGATATCTTTTAATCATCGTGATAGAAAAACTCAACACCTGGAATTTATTTATGTGTAAAAAGAAAACACTGATAAAACGCAAACGCAATTGCCCGTGGTATATTTACGCGATTGTATAATTCATACACCTGCAATGCAAATGGCGACATACTTTAAAAGTTAAATGCCTTGATAAAATGGTAACTAACTAATCTGCTATGATGCACGTCACGTGATTTATGAAGAGAAGGCGTGGTTTTATGGGCTCCTGATTTTTTTTTTTGGACTTATTTTCCAGAGATTTTTATGACTTTGAGAAAAAAGGTCAGCAGCAGTGGGGACGAACAATACTACATACCGAAGCCGCGTAAACATGGAGGTCCGGCGGAGGGGTTAAACTTGGGAGAGTTGAGTGACCTTTTAAACGAACGGTCTGTACTGTTTTCATGATCGTTCTACTCACATAAACCTTGAGCAATGTCAATCTCATATCAGCACGCCTTCAAGCAAATATGACCTATAACAGTAACTAAAATGCAGCAACCTGCATTAAATGATTAAATAATCTCTTTTTGAAAAAAAAGACAAAAAAACTTGAGAGTGTTTATCAAAAGTTGTGTAAATTCCGATAGTCATACCACTGTTATCGTGAATTATGAATCTGACTAAAGTACACCTCTTCAATGACGCAATGCCACGAGGATCTGAAGATTTCTCATTCTCGATAACTTTCGCCAGCCAATCATATCGTGGCTTTCATGATATTGAAAGTGTTTTCAGTTTCTACTCGTATTTTTAGCTCCGTTCTATAGTAACTATTCAGTTCAGTTCCGGTTGAAAAGATTGTTATTAGAGGAGATATAGGCCAAATACAACAATTATTTGTTTATCCAGGATTCATGCCGTAAAACCGACCGATAGATGGCTTTAGCTGAAATATACAAAGTATTAATAAGCAAGATATTTAATAACACAGCGTCCCATGACAATTGGATTAATAGGGAGGTAATACAAAACTAGATGTCCACTCTTGTTACAATTATTTTTATTCTGTCAAATATACCCACTATGTTTCTCTTATAGTACATTTTGTATTTATTTATAAGAAATATACCTATCGTAAATTATTTATGAACCGTTCCTTCGAAAAAGTGAAATTGCTTTTGAAACATTACATTATATGAATAACATTTATCTTGCTTTAAAATAGTTCTCTTACTTCCATGATGTGAAGATACGTTTTTATTTTATCATATTTTTTCTCAATATGTTTTGCTATCAGTCTGTATATGTTACTTACAACATGTAACAATGCAAACAAATAAACTTTCCAAAATTGAGAGTATTGTTTGAATTATAAATACACGTCCGCACGGGCAGTATCTCGATCAGTTTCCTTTTCTTTTAATTTTGGCAAAGGCCGGGGCAGAATTATAAAATAGGCCGCAGGATAAATATTGCCGAGCCGTGTAAAATGACTGTTAAGGCTTTGGTAACCCGGTGAAAATAGAAAAGATTAGAGGTAGTCCGTAATAACTTTTCTTCCGTAGTTACGCTTTGTAGGATGTATAAAATACACAATGTGCTCGTCAGTGTCTCAGCGATGCTTCCTGCGAGGGCTCTGTCTACCTCCCATCGAACAAAACTTGTTCAAGATGTAGTATGGACGTCAGTGATGTTGACTGGGACAACGAAACAGGGAGCCTTGGAGGAAACACTTACTTGCATCTCTTGACAATTCTGTATTGAATACTTAATATGTTTTGTTACTCTCCCGACTTACATTTTAGTAATCACAGGCATTTGCCTAAAATGTTGCATTTCTGCTTACCTACGGAAAACGGGTTTATATCAAACTAGACACCGTTATTTTAGTCCCCTTTGTATGTATTAAGCGCAAACAATGATACTTATCAAGTGTTCCTTTATTTGATATGCTACTCACCACTCACATGTACATTTTTCACACTTTTACTATCCATAAAATATACATTAATATAATTTTCGGTGATCTACATTTAGCCATCTGTTTTCACATACATAATTATGTACTTTCTTTGTCCGTAAAATTTAAAACATTTTTGAATACATATATTTTGTTTTAAATCATTTTAGCAAAATTTATGGAAAAATAGCATCGATATAATGATAAGTAACACCATTTAGGCCTCGAAGCTATGTTTAAACTGTTTCCTCTTTAGAAGCGCCAATAACGCTGAGAGAGAACAGTTTTTGATGTTATTTTTGTCAAATTTATTTTGTATATTTTAGTAATTTAATTAACAGGGATAAACTTGCTTTGATTTGCGTAGATACGGCCGTAACAAAAAAAAAATGAACACATAAGTTGCTTCTATGGACTGCTTACAATAAGCACATTACAGCTGATGATATAATTATTTGACACAAATATGAAGGTACCAACGCTCAATATGACACATTATAAATCTCGCAACCTCCACCAAGTGCTTCATTATAATCAAGTTTTATTGTTTTCCTGAAATGTAATCGAAATCAATATATTTCAACTATGCATGCAATTATGATTAATCACATTCTTTATCAAAGTCCTGTTAATATTGACCTCTGCCCCACCGAATCCTCGATATCACAAAAGACTAAAGTAAGTCCTCAATCAAATAGCTTAAGGCACTGAGAGTTAAATGAAAGTATCACGATTCTAAACCCTACTCCATCAGCCAAGAGTCTAAGCAGGGTTGATATCGAGTAGATGGCAAAGGTCAGATCTCGTCAAAAACTCCACACGATTATCCTGCATCTCTTAGTAACTCATTGACATCAGCTTAACTTCCTGTTTTGTTTCTTTGTTGCCATTTTGGGACCCGCAAAATGCGGGGTGAAATGCAGTCAAATCAGAGCTCTTACTTTCTTTCTGCATTATTGACTATTAAAGGGTCCTATAATCAATCGTGTGGATCAAATATAACAAGATGTGTTGATGACAATCAGATTTGTTCAACATGGAGCAACACGTGTGTTTGTGAACCTGGATACAGCTATCATCCCGCCTCGCACCAGTGTGTGTTAGGTAGGTCAACTTAAATTTAATAGAATGTTGTTGTAACACTATATATAAATTGCATCATATTTAATAAAGTTATAATACAAAGCGGCCAATAAAGTAATAACATTTGCTTTATTCTCTTTCAAAATTAATCCGAGGATTGAAACTTATTTCAATTGACCTTTTGAAACTTATCTCATTTGACCTTAGTCTATTTTATGATACAAGCCAATCCGTTTCTTTCTAGACGGCATGGTCGGTCCATTGCACCTTTTAATGTTCCTGATGTTTAAACTACAAATCTAACTCTAAGCTATTGTAACTATACATCTGTCTATAGAGAAACACCAATTGGTAAAATAAACATTGTGCAACTATATTGTTTCAAAGGGTACATAAAACATTTCTAGCATTGATTTAATTTTATTTGCCATTAAAACTACCCTTGTATGTGTATCTGTGTATTTGATGCGTTCTTTTGCGTCTCACCACACGTGTACGTTTCAGGATGCGATTACTATGGCAGCACATACCAGTTATATCCTCGCACTGCAATATCAGGCCATAACGTGCAAATTGTACGTGTAGTGAACGTGGAAGGATGTCTTCAGTTATGCGATTCCTTCACCACGTGCCGAACAGTTGACTTCCATCTGGGAGATGCAACATGTTTTATACAGTCCGAGACAGCAGCTTCAAAACCAGCTGCATTTGTAGCTGACTCGAGGTACGACCATTATCAAAGAAACTGTGCTTGAAGCACCGAT
Organism: Solen grandis; assembly: GCA_021229015.1. Lineage (NCBI taxonomy): Eukaryota > Metazoa > Mollusca > Bivalvia > Adapedonta > Solenidae > Solen > Solen grandis. The sequence continues at coordinate 13,172 of JAIFHC010000767.1, read as the reverse complement.
TGCATTTATGTATGTTACAGACAGTGTACAATATTATAAATGTACTTTGTAATTAACCCAGCCTATAATAGTAGTTTTAGTAGTTGTTATTATCCTACTATTGTGATGGCTCAGTACCCAACCAATTTGTGCTGCTAGAATGTCAATAATTTCATGGATTTGATATGTATTTGATTTTCAAATATATGATAACTACATTAAGATTTTTTATTCTAATGTATACCTGTTATAGTTAATAATACTGTGTCAGGGTCGTAGCTTGTGTAGGCCGAAAAAAAAGTTTTACTGGATTGTCGGAGGTTCGATTTGGAATTATGTTCAGAGTATTGTTAGTAATTACAGGTAGACAAGTAAATCATCGCATAACCAGGATATATTATAATTCTGCATTTCATTTTTCCGTTGTTATTTTTCCTCTTTCCTGGAAAAAGGTGTTGGCCGCAGCCTAGACGGCCTATAGGAAGCTACGCCCCTTTGTATATGGTAAAAAACAAAACAATTCTATATAATCAGAAAATAATACAGTGATGCTTTGATTAATGATATTTTCTTATAACCTGATGAACAAAAAATAAAATTCAAACATTTAATATAATGTTATTCTTTGTATCATAGATGAAACTATATTGTAATACTGTACATTTACATGTGTTGTTTGCAGCATTAGAGGCGTAAGAATTGTAAGAATTTATTTTCTTAGCCGATTTTACCTTCTTACAATCTTTCATTTTCCGACATTTTAAACGCTGTAAATAAGGAGCGTATACACGGCTTTGCGTCTGCGTGTTTCAGCTCTCAGCTGACAAATACCTTAAGAGTTAAAACCTACAGGTATTTTAATTGCTATCATTTATTTCATTATATAGATGATTTTTGTTTAATCTATTATAATGTAATATCTTAGTGTTTAAATCAAGCTGACCCTAATCAAAAACATAAAGCAAATCTCTTGTAATTGTTAAGTAATCCAGTTTGTTCTTTTTGTTATACTACGATTCAAGTATAGATATGTTAAACATTTAGAAAATGTAAGTAAAATGTACAAATAACCTTTTTTATCCATTTTGAGCTTGTATTTCCTCGGCAATTTAAGAACACTGTGACATTTACTTTCTGATTTTGTTAAAAAATCACCTGGAAATATACCTCGAGATTTACACAGTATATTGAGAATTAAATAAAAATAATTGGTGCCTCTATATATTTACTGATGAAAATGTTTGTTTCATTGTTTTTGGTCAAAAATATAATTTATGTATGGAACATTCAGATGTCCTCAAACAGTGTACTAACATAGATCGTATACACACTGATGAAAACCATCAAAACACAATGTTACCTAATTTAAGCTGTATTTATTGTACCTGTGTCTTTTTTTAATAAGAAATACTTGGTAAAGAGTAGTAAACATACAAAAATATTCTTCTTAAAATAAAAATCATGCATATTGATCAAATGGTGTAATGCAGTATGACATGATTATATCTATTGTCTACCTTAACCCTTTCCCTCATATAGACTCATTTTGACGCACTCAATAGGTGCCACATAAAGCCTGATCTGCAGAAAACTACAGTTAAACCTTACCAAATTTAATAACAATATCCTCATTTCCAGACCACTGAGGAGCAGCGAACAACATAAAACCAGATCAGCATGCGAGTTACTCGCAGGCTGATCTGGTTTTATGTTGTTCCCATAGGTCTTTTCATGGTTTCCTCTATGAGGGAAAGGGTTAATGGTGAATTTTGTGTATCTTACAAACTGCCATGTTCAAATTAAAAGAATGCTTGTCCATAATAACATCTATATTTTCACTGTTAACGACTGCGTGTCCACATTGATTGCTGTATAAACACATAATAACATTCATGGGGCAATTCGTTAATATGAAATTGTATATGAAATTGTAAATGTTTGGTGATTTATCTAGCACTTGAGGTAAAGTTAAGTGATTGGAAAATTCAATTTATTGATTATATTCATAGGCTATCTATCTTCAGTGTACAGGTACTAGAGTAAATTCTGAGAGGAAAAGAGAGAAGGAGTATGTTTATGTCGTTAATTCTTTATAAGAGTGTTAAATGGTTTTAATAAAATTTGGTTTGCTTAATATTTGCCTTCCTTGTTCGGCTTATTAACTCTTGTCAATTATCATATTGTCATGAACTTATGTAACTTACAGTTTAAGATTAAAGGAACATCTTTGATGTTTAACATTATTATTTCTGTCCACCCGCATGCGTGAGTTTGATTGGTGAACTGACGCTTAAAGTACCATTGAAATTTAAATTTCCTGGCAAGGAACACATAAACCGCCTGGAACAATTTTCAGGATTGGGGTCTATTCAACGAATACTGGTCTTCTTCTTCAATTCCAAAGATGATCCTGTGAAATGGGCGGGTTGACCATGCCGAGGACTCTGATTTAGCTTTTATGATTGGTAACGTCGAGTCTGCATGTGCAGGGCAAATTTAGGGCTGCAACGATTCGATTCGATGCATCGATGTTTAGTCACGTTGGTTTCCAATCGATATTCGATTCCCATAGTGTCGATACGATTTGATACCAGTTTCGGCCCCTTAAATCATCTGTACATGTTTGAACAAAAAGATCCGAAGAAATCTTGATATACAGTCGCCGATAATTATACTTGGCTAGTTCTACATGGATTATCCAATTAAAAACGCCGGTTTAGCTAAACCTTTAAAGATGGCTGACCTGACCGACAGTTCTTCGTCTTTCATATTATTTAGTCCTCAAAGGAAAACAAATTCTAAAGAGTCAGAAAGTATTTCAGATCTAGAAATCACACAAATATTGAAAGGTCACTTGTAAAATCTATTTTAATGACTGACATTAATTACCGTAAATCTGGAGCAACTACAAATCTATTTCAACACTTGAAGCCGCGTCACAATATTGACCAGGGTTTCTAAAAGAGACCCTGTATGGACGTATCCGCCAATACGAATTCATCTAACTCAAAAAACAAGTAGACATGCATGTGTTCTTGAAAAAAAAAAAAAACACATTAAGATACTTGATGACCTTTATAATTAGTTAACCCATTTCCTCACAGAAGCATCTAAGATCATGTCAGCTAACAGATAAGACACTGATCAGTAAGTTTATTAAACTGTCTAATAAGTGTCTCCTCTGTTTGCCTTTAAATGATAGAAAATGTATAGTTTTTATTAGTTGGTTTTGATCACCAAAATAGTGAACATTTTATAATTATATTCAAATAATGGTTTTAGAGAGTTAAAACTCTCTTTATATTTTTGAACACTTAACAATTTTGTTATGTTTTAATAAACAGTTTATATAGTTAAATTTTATTCAATATGTATTATTTAATATTTTTATTTTATAGTCAGGTAAATAGAGTAAAATGAATTACTGTTAAACAATATGTTGAGGATGTTATGTAACATAAAATCTTACTAACTATGAAGCAAAAATCGAATCGAAAATAATCGGATCGAGACTAAAATAATCGAATCGTATCGAATCGATTTTTGATGAATCGTTGCAGTCCTAGGCAAAATAACCCCTGGACATTTTTAACGTTCGTTAGGAAGCACCAGAACTCAAATAAATAGATTTGTTCCATGTACCTACAAACAAAGTGATGATGTAATTGTTACTGAAAGGCATGCAGCACAACAATACTTTGTGAATCTTTGTTCATTAAAGGAATAATTTTATCAAAGGTCGAGAGACTGGTCTCATTTAAATATTTGTACACGTATTTGGTAAATATAAATCTATTTCAAATGAGAGATGGATAAGAAAAACAGCCATAAATACCATATAAATTTTATAATATTAGCAAAAACTGTTTTTAAGATAAATAAATCATGTCACCAGTTACAACAAAAATATGCAAAAAATACGTAAAACATTTATAACAAAATAAAGAGAAAAAATAAAAATAAATATCAATCATTAGAAAGCAATCTCAGGGTACTGAATATTTAATTCGATAATATTAATATTCTATTATATATAGATGATGTATAGAACTACCTTGGATAACGTTAACTTATTAACTAGAGCTCCGCAGAGCGGTGCCAATGTTCGTCTGTTTTTACATGTCGACAACTGGGGGCCATATCTATGATTTCACCATATATAGGTATAAAGAGTAACTGTTTAGTAAATACAAAAAAAAAAAAAATAGAAATGTGTCCATAGGACACGGATGCCCCAGCCATTATGTTTATAAGAGGATTATTTTGTCAGTAAATATGAAAAACTGGAAATATAAAAGATGATTTTAAGATTAAATTAACGCTGTAACCCTGACCTCAACCAAGTGATGTGACCTTGACCTTCAAGCCAGCAACCTGTACATGTTTTGTGACACAGTGGTTTGTCCTAAGGATCCCTCCTTGTACCAAGTTATTTCAAAACATTACTTTACACAACAAAGATACAGCCCAGACAGGACTGCTAACAAAAATTTTAAACATAATTGCTGTGACCTTGACCTTGAAGTTAGCAACATGGTTCTTGTTTGCGTTAAATCATATCCTAGGGATCATTTGTGCCAAGTTATTTAAAAAAACAATCATTCACAACAAAGCTACAGTTCAGACTTGATTCGCAAGTCAAACAAGTGCTGTGACCTTGACTTCAAGCTAGCAACCTATTTTTGTTCGCAAAACATTGTTTTGTCCAAAGGATCACTTGTGCCAAGATATTTCAAAACACATGCATTCAGAACAAAGGTAAACCTGGGACACAATTTTAAAGCCATTTCAATGATTACTTGTGCCAATTTATTTCAAAACACCACTATATATAAAAAAAAAGTTACAGCCGGGACACAAGATTTTAAGGTCAACTGTGTGCTGTGACCTTGAGATTAAAGCTAGCAACCTGGTTTTTGTTTGCGTCACATCATCTAGTCCTAGAGATCACTTATGCCAACTTATTTGAAAAATAATCAATTAAGACCAAAGTTACAGCTGGGAATTTATTTTAAGGTGAGCTGACTGTTGTAACTTTGACCTTCAAGCTAGAAACCTGATTTCTTGTTCGCGACACATCGTCTTGTCCTAAGATCACTTGTAAATAAATATAAAAAGTGACCACACATAACAAATTTACAGCTGGGACACGATTTAAAGGTCAACTGAGTGCTGTGACCTTGAACTTAAAGCTAGCAACCTGGTTTTTGTTCGCGACCCATCATCTTGTCCAAAGATCATTTGTGCCAATTTTTCTGAAAAACTAAACTTGTTATTCAGTGCTAAACAATAGATTAACGGAATATTTAGATAAGAATAATATACTAGAAGAAAATCATGCAGGATTTAGAAAGGAGTATTCGAGTACTTACAATATTTTACACATTCATTTTTTTTAAATTTAAAAAATTAAAAGTTAAGCTTTTTGCTGTTTTTATATATTTCTCTCAGGCTTTAGACAAGGTCGGGGGGGGGGGCGGCATAAACTGGTAAGTTATTATGTTAACGGACAATTCTTTACTGTTTTTCATAACATGTATCAAAATAAAAAGTGTCATAAAAGCTCCTTGTTGCCAACTTCATATCAGAAATTGGTGTAAGAATGGTGCAAAAGGGATGGAGCTGAAAACACTAAATGATTTCAAACTATAATTTTTAAAAACTATTAATTCTACACTACGATGACGACACCGTCATATTAGCTGATAATCAAACAGATCTTCAAAACGGTCGAAATATATTTAAAAAATAATATAATGATTGGCATATAGATATAAATGTCAATATAACCGAAGTTGTAATATTTAGCTCAAGAAATGCACAAAACTTTCAATTCAAAATTAGGGAACTCGCGATTGAAATAAAAGACAGTTACCACTACCTTGGTGAAACTTTTTCAAATAACGGACCTTTCCTGACGGCACGAAAGCATCCAGTGGAGCAGAAAAATAAGGTAATGAAATCCCTCTTGACACGACCCTGAAGCTATTTGATCATGCAATATTACCAATTCTAACATGTGGATGTTTGGATACAAAAAGACTGATATATTGGAACGTGTACAAAGAAATATTCTACAAAAATACAAAAACAAAGAAATCTACCCCAATGTCATTTCTCTACGGTGAACTTGGCAAATACCCTATTACAGTAACGATTAATATTCGTATGATTTCATACTGGGATTGTCTTGTTCAAGGGAAAGGTGAGAAAATACCATTTTAAGCTTGATCAAATCTACAGACAATGATTTCAAGTGGCCAAATAAAAATGGGAAATCCTGAACTCAGTCGGCAGTCCTAATGTATGCCAAAATCAGTTTCACCTTAACCAATTTAATATACATAAAAGTGTCAAGCAGACACTTATCGATTAGTTTAAACAAAGTTAGCACGAGCAACTGCAACAAACAAAAAAAACAAAAAAAAGGAAAAATATATTACAGTCTTGAAGAAAATTATAGTTTTAAAGATTATTTAAAAATCTAGATAAAAAAATACACTAACCTCCAGAAAAATCCAAGTCGAAAGATTACCAGTCGAAACAAGGACTTTTCAATGACAGGATTGTTCTTTGTTTAACCTGGATCAGGTTAGATCTGACAGAAACTTCTTGTTAGAATGCACCTACTTTCAACATGACAGGCAAGAATTTCTAAACCACAGCTCATCACACGCTGTATATAAAATCCATTCTTTCAACATCAACAACCAGATTTAAACAATTAAGTCATTGTGTGCGTGATATTATGGAAACTATAAAGTTTAATTAGCCACAACCCCTCTACCTCCCAATTGCTACATGTATTTTATTTTCTCTCTCTATCTTTCTATCTCTACATTCCAATTATATACTAAATATAATATTTTGAAGTTAATGCAATTGTAACCGGACTGCTTTATGCGTACATAAATCAAGCGATTTTTTTTATACCCAGGTTCTTATTCAGTGAATAAATGAAACGTAGGAAGGAAAACTACAAAGCGTGATGTGCTAAGGTTAACTTATTTTAATTTACTTTTAGTAATGGCCTAAACTAAATGCTAGTTTAATAGATTATTAAAAGTTGGAACTTAAAATAAAGGGGGAAATAGGAAAAAAACAACATGAAAACAGGGAGAGCATAGGAAAGTTGGCACAAGGTAGAAAAGACAGATAAACTATACCTTTGGCGTCTCTTACCAAACTAAGCACAGGAAAGACAAGTGCAGGCCTTAGATAGACAGAAGGGGTGGGAGTAAATTTACATTATTCAGGGAACAGCATGGCGTGGAATAACAAATGTATTTGTAGGTACAAATAGTCAAGAATGTTAAGCCAGACATGCATTGCTACCCGTGTACACCAACAACTTGGCCGTAGACAAGGTAATAAATGTCTGAGCAAACAACTGCAGCAGTTAGTTAATTAAAATGTTCAACACAATAGGAAAAAAAAATCAAAGCTCTAAAGAGACTGACATTTCATCCACGCAATGTACTTTGACAATACCTCGAGTTACTATTTACACTTCAATTGTTCTTGTAAATGCTATCACTTGCCAGATACAGACATTGATCTCACGTTAAATACTCACAATTTGATTGTTTATGAACCAGTATATGCGTTTGTTTATAATAACTAAACAGCTTACCTTTGACATTCTCACTCCAAAGTAAACATAAGTCCCACGAGAGCACGTGAGTGTTATACTTTGTCACTAATGGCATAATTTCTAAGCACATGAATGAGCACAGCGCGTTTAACAGTACAGAAACCGCTGGACAGAATTTTTATTAAACTTGGCAGGGATGATCCTTGGGTGAACCTCCACAAATGTTGCTAAAATAAACTTGATCTATGTAGATCTCTGGTTGCCATGGCAACAGAAAAAAAAGAAAACTTTAAAAATCATCTCCTTCAAAACTTGCCATATTTCAAAAAGTTTCAGTACAGATTAATGACTATAATCTTAATAAGGCTGACTTAGTATTGGAACGACATCTACAATTATGGGATTTGAAGTATAAAAAATGCCATATTTAACTCTTTTTTTCATTCTATCATCTACATATATAAAGCAGATACATATTGATAATAAACCAAGGATTATTATGCCTTGCAGTTGTTTGGAAATTATAGTCCATTATACTAAAATTGTCTTTAGAGCAGTGGTACTCAGGTGAGCAATAAAGGACCATCATGGCCCTCTTGTTTACCTTGAGCATTACTCTATTACTATTTGGAGAAAAATCTATATAGTTCACATACTTACTCCACTCATGAATGGCTTTTACTTGACATAAATTATTTGACATCTGACCTCAGGCGGGGGCATAGTGTTTTTCGAACACATATTGTCTTAATTCGTATAGAAGGAACTATAGCATGAAAGTCTCTTACGATCAAAATTATTGCTATTATTACTACTACTATTGGTGTATAGCTGTATATAATATATAAGTGTATATGTTATATGTATTGCTAAGTGTTAATTTACAAAATATCTGAATTTCCCCCTCCATGTACAGCTTATTGAAATCTTTTGTCTCTTATTTCTAACTGCAGCTCATCCCGTATCTTTCTACCTATTGAATTTTTATCTCTAACCTTAAATATAAAGATGTATATTTATGATATATGTATTACATTTGTAAATATTCCCTCACTGTATGCTTGTTATACTTTGGTAAAATAAAGTTTGGTTCTGTTCTGTTCTAGTATATTGTCGAACGGATTTGACGTTTTACCAGTGATGAGATATTTAATACATTCATTATTTATTTTCTGTAACTGGATTATTGCTTTCAGTGTTGTCAAATCTATAACCATCAATGAGTATAATATTTATGCTTTCAAAATAGTTGAAGAAATCATCAATATTTGGTTGGTTGTTAACCGTTTTGTTTAAGACTGTTTATAAATTTCAAATACTTTTTCGGAATTTTTGCTATTCAAATTTCGCAGCTTGTTTTGATTTTTGTATTTTATAAAGGTATCCATTTTTTTTCTTATGTAATGTGCTCATTCTTTTAAGTGCCATCTTATTTCTATTGGACTTTTCTTTGTTGTAATTAGCCTGAGCCTTGTTGTACGCTGATCTTGCTTTTTTACATTTTGGTTCAAACCAAGATTTATTTTGTTGTTGTTTATTGTTTCGTTTTAAAACGATTTTGCCTTTTTAGAAATGTTTTGCTTGAAGCGATTTGGAATGAGAAGAAATTCCCAGTATCTTTTGCAATGGTTGTTGATTTTTAATTCCTATTCAGCTCATTTCTAATTTTATCTAATGTTTCAGTATCTATATTATCCGAAATATTTTGTGCTGAAGAACTTTGTCAAGGATATTCCTTACTGTTCTGCTTCAGTTTTAATGTCGACGTTGTCAAATGATTCTAAATATATACCTGTAGTGAGATGCTGGGAATTAAGACCATCAGAAAAGAGGGAATCTATTTGACAGATATCGAAAATCGTTATAAATCTAAAACAGTTTTGTGATGCGATAGCATAATCGATAAGGGATTAATCACGAAAAGTAAAAGCAAATGTTCTAATATTTTTTTAACAATCTACCATTTAGGATAAAATGATTATTTTTTTTTACATAGTTCAATAAGTCGAAGGAAATTTCTGTTTTCATTTTATCAAGGGATTTCCTTTCTAATGGGAAGGACAATTGCTCGAAGGTAACATGTTTATCAAATTGGAATAACATGTCGGTACAAATATAAAACATTACAGTAAGAACAAAACCAGGAATCATGAATACTACCCGTTCTTCCATTAGAAATACCTAAAATATAGACATACTTGTAATCAGAGCAAATTTGGGAAACATCATCTTCAAATTCGACAATACATTCTTTATTTAAGAATCTTGAGTTTTCAGGTGGATTATATAAAGCACCAAATGGCAATAACGAAAGGATCAAAACTGTTTGCTGGAATTAATTTCAACCATAAGAAATATTTAGAGTTACTATCAACCAAAGAAACATAAAAAATTATGAAAAATAAAAAATAGAAAGTCCAGGTAGGTTATTTTCTGTTTTAAACCACTCACATTATATGCACAGATATTGATTTTGATTTTCAGAGTTACGAAGTTCCCCCAATGGATCCTAGAAGGCCGAATGAGAGGCGTTTTGCTTCACCCTTCTGTGATGAAGATTGATCCAGGAGCGTTTGAATGCAGGATCCTTCCAAATATGGCTATTTGAGTTTGGTCTACTTGGTGGGCATAGACGTTGCCTACGTGACATTTGAGATGACCTATATTATGGACGGTTCCGAGGCGAGAATTTTAAACCAATCTGATTACCGCTAAATATTAAGTGCGTTCTACTTGTTGCTATCCACCACTATCTTGTGCTCACAAGCTACTACGCAGCAACCAAACGTCAGAGATCTAGATTCTCTAAATTTTACGACTGGTATTGAGTTATGCGAGGGCTATGTGCAACAGATACCCAGATCCCATGAAAAGCATTAAATCTATGATATTCCCGAACCCAAAGCAAAAATATAAAAGTATCTGCGATGGATAAAGGCATTCCGAGAGGAAAATGGCAAGACACAACCAGTGTACTTTTAAGTTTATTCTGCTCGGAGGTGAGTTGTTTAGCAATCAATCGAAACAAAAATTAATTGCTGCCTTTAACACACTTGAGAGAGAGTGGCAATATTCAGAGATGGATAGATGAATGAAAAATATATCTTATGAATGTGATGTTCGTTCTTATGGATGTAATGTTCATTACATTTTCTTAACCATTCGGTCTATTTCCAAATGAAATGAATGACATTCCACTTTATCATAAGTATCGCATGTGTTCCTACACTTACTGTCGTTTATTGTAGTGTCAAATAAGCACGTCAAAATAATGAGTAGATCTAATATATATTCTATATTTTAATAATATAATTGTATATATAAGTATATTTAATTATACTGAAGTCACATGCAATTTTCAGCACTTTTTTGGAGAGAAGTGTCCTACACATCTTTTCCCAGACCCCATTCCAACTGATGAAAAAAAGTGGACACTTTCCATCACCTGAATGTGCAGTTTATACTGTATCAGATCAATGGCAAGACAGAATAAGGTTCTGGCTTTATTCTTTATTCTTACATTTTCTTCCTATATAGCAAATCAATATACCAAGTTTGAGTTATAATGATGAGAATGAGAGAGGGAGGGAGAGAGAGAAGTACTGAGGTTACATATCAATAGATCTTTTCTAATTAATCATAAACCATTCCTGTGTTATGCACCAAATCATACTAAAGACCTGGCATACAGATTGATACAAAAAAATATTTTGCTCAAAAATATAAATGATAATAAATAATAATAGAAACTGATTTTCAGAATCATCCCAGAAGAAACTACCCATAGATAGCTAGAGCCCATTTTCAATTGCCATAATTATTGGTGTCAGACAAATGGTACATGCTACATTCTTTACTAGTTTGGTAAGAAAATAAAATCTATTAAATAAATGGACATGGACATGCATATGATATGCATGACTTATTTTTCAGTTTTATTTCTTGATTGTTTCTTATTATATAAAATTCCGTATTATTTCATGTATTTGTTTAAAACTATGTGCCCTACACTAATGACTGAGTTCTTAATTAAAGTTTTACCCTTTTCACACACTTTGTCATTATGTGTTGCTCCAGAAAAAGGAAATGCATTGTTAATTATGAGCCCACATTCCTCAATATGGCGGTTTACATTGGTTTAACCTTTGTTTCATTTTGTTTACCATATTTTAGAGATGCAACATGAATTTCATAGAATTCTTTGCAAAAAATTCTCAGTTTTGTCAGCCCTTCTGTTGATACTATCCCCAGACACTGAAGCAATATTCCTATGTTTTCTAGTCTGCTTACAATCAACTCACTCATTCTGGCCAAGAAAGTTCTGGTGCCCTGTTTTTATTGACTGGTAGGTATTAGGCAGCTCAGCTGGGGCAGACTCCTGTGTCAAAGATTTCTAGTCTTTTAATTATTTATTCTTTTTCTTTCAGTTGTAGTCATAAGAGATGGACCAACTAAAGGAAGAAAGGGGTTTCATATAGAAATGACCACAAGAAAAAGACCAGGAGTGTGCTGCCCTAAAGGAAAAGTTGGAACAACTAGAAACTCAAATTAGAGAATAGCAACATTTTACTGTGGGAGGTGAAAGAGAAAGAATAAAAACACATCTTTTTTTAATTACACAGGAATTACACATGTAAACTTATATTTTTTAATGTCCTTTTTGCTCCCAAACCCTATTTCTAAAAGAAATTATGGAAGAAGTGATACCTGTTATTCAAGAAATGGTTGTGCACTTTTCTTTCTATGTAGATTTGGATTAAAGAATCATGCAATGAGATTTTATTTGAATCTTTAATCAGTTATAGTGCTTTTTAATCAAGTTTAAAATATGTTTACTTAAGTTTGGTCATATAGAGATGCCATTATTTCAAAATGCCATCTGAATTCAAGAGCTTTTCCAGCAACACTAGTGTTCATTGATGATACTGAATTATCTAGAACTGAAATTAAAATGTTATGGGTATACAGTCAGCTGTAATAGGAGGGTGTAATATTCATATGTGAACAAAGTGGATCTTTTCAATTGTTTAGGGATTTATTGGCACATGACAATCATTAGGATAATGATTTACAATAGTTTTACTATGCATAATGAGTGTTAAGAAATGGTTCACTTGCTGCACTATCATCTACAAGCTCATCAAAGATGTCAGTACAATCTAAAATTAAATTTCTATCTCAAAAGGTGCATATTTAAAGAGTAATAGCAATTGTAAAACATTTAGATTTCTATCTCACATAATTCTTACATCACTATTTCCACTGGCAAATAAAATTTGGACAGTAATTGAAATGTTTCTGTGAAAGTAAAAAAAACAGTTTCTTGTATATTTCTGACAATGTTCATGCATATGCTATGAGAGAGAAAATGTTACCTAGTCCCTTTACTTAGAAAGTGTTCACCACAATTTATGTTAATAACAAAATGCTTGAGATAAGTTGTGCTTAAATTTACCCTCACTGCAACAGTATTTCAGCCATATAGCTATGTGCTCCTTGAATTGTTTAGGGTACTATGTGTATGTGTTGGAAAAACATTTTCACTGTCAGTTAATAATTTCAAATTCTATAATTGTTGTAATCAAAACTTTTAAACAAA
>JAIFHC010000766.1:0-50000 GCA_021229015.1 Solen grandis | reverse complement strand
ATGACAGTTAAATAAAAAATCATTAATAAGTTTCATTAATGATAAACAGTTATATTTCTGGGTGTAACCTAAAATTTGAACATCCCTATTTTTCTACATCACACTTTGTAAATTAAGTAATTGTTATTGAGATATCAAGTTCATGTAAATGCGAAACAGTTCAGCGGAGAACTTTTTTACGTTTTTCATGAAAATGCATTACTGATTATTGCAGAGCTGTCCTCTGACATTACCGATAGACCAGAAGAAAAACAAGAATCTGGACCTGTTGAAACTGAAGAGATAGTACATATTGTTTCTGGAGAAGGTTTGTTTGATCGATTTTTGTTGCCAGCATTATGACTAAAGTTTTATATTCTGGTAGCATTTACATGTTGATGTAAATTACAGCAGCGGTTATTGTGTTTTAATTGGGTTCTAACACTCATTCAAACAGTATTTAAATTTACCAAACCTTGTCCCTAGGATGAACAAGTACTACAGAAATATCCTTTGTATCTACCAACTGTCTAAAATATAGAGATATGGACAGTATTTGCTAGAACAACTCAAGAGAGGTTAGACTCTTAATAACTTGAACATTGAAAAAAACACACAAAAAAACTGATTAGCATTCAGTTTTCGTGTCTGTGATTTGCTGTTATAAGTGAGTTCTTGCCCATTGTTAAAAATGTCAACCACATAACTATTTCGTTGAAGATAACCTTAAATTATTGCAGATCTTATTTTCTGAAAGCATGTTCCTTAAAAATAACTTTCTCACAGTCCTGCAAGCAAACAAGATCCCTTTAGGCCACGATTATTTTGTTGAAGGTGAACATCCAAAGTCAAGAAGGTAAAGCTGCTGGCTTAATAATTTAGTTTCTAACTTCTGTGGCTTTACAAATTGGCATAGTCACTTTTATTTTCATGTTTCCATGTAAGGAAGCCTCACAGCTTTCCTTCATTCAATAACCATGAAAAGTCACTAATGTTAGTGAATGCATTTCTTGTGTATCGTAGCATATGGACTGAGTGTTATGGTTAACATAGGGCTTGCTTGCAGTTTGATTCTACCCAAGTACCTCTGTGCACACAGTATCTCCCTCCACCTGTAATTACCTGGATTTCTCTGTATTGATAAAACACTGTCTCATCAATGTAAAAAAGCAAAACATTCATTGTTTAGAAGAATACCAGTCTTTTTTTTGCAGAGGAATCAAATGACACAGCCATAGATAAGCACCAGAGAATGGCAAGGGATGCCTTAAAAAAGTTGAGCAGCCTGTCATACAACATAAGTGATATTGAAATGCTGACAAAGATTGAGCATACTGTGACTGAACTTATAACTGAGGTAGAGAATGTCAGAAAATCTACCGATAGTCCACCAAGATTTATTCCACTTAGAAGAAGACTATCGTTGAAGAAGTATGCAAGGAGATCTGGTTTGAAAGCATCGGTTTTAAAGAAACACTCAAAGCTCAACATTTCCAATGGTATGACTAGATAACATCATATACACATAGTAATACAGAGTTTAATGATTTAGTAATTTTCATGTCCATTATGACTTTACATGTCCATATATTACTTTCCTTTCTTTATCATTCTAAATTTCACATCAGGATTGATTTATGCATTAAAACTTGAATATAAAGACAACTTATGGATCAAGAGAAACACTGGTCTTAATATGGAGTTTTTCCAATAACCTCAAAAGAGGTTAAAGTTTGATTTTAGAATATGTATTAAAATTAGATTTTGCAATGTTACTATGAAATGCATTGCTGTGTACTTAAAAAAATAACTAAAAAGGCTTTGTAATGAAAATTGAATACTAGAAAGAAATTTGATAAATGACTTTGAAAATAAAATTTAAGAAATGGCACATACCTACATGTATAAATCAATTATTCCCTGCAAAAACAAAAGTTTTGAGGAGGGTTATTAGCTTGTCTCTTTTGAAAAAAATTTTTTGTGCTGTTTTGATTGCTGCCGCATCATATTCTGCACCATCGTCTGGGTGCAAAAACTTTAATGGAGCTCAATACTCAAACATTTTTAAAGGTATCAACACCAACTTTGGATACTTTAAAATCTTGAAAAGGCGCAGTTGTAAGATAAGGGGCATTATTCTCTAAGCTATAATTTTGGAGTTATGCCCCCTTTTAACTTAAAATTTTGTCACAATTGCTTATTAATTAGAATGTCTTGATAACTATGAAAGGTATCAACACAAAGCTTGGAATACTTGATAATCAGGGCAAGTCCAATTGTAAGACAAGGGGCATTATTCTGAAAGTAATGATATGGCTCTTTTTAACTTGGACTTTTTTTTTAATTGTTTTTATTCAAAGCAATAACATTTCTTCAACACAACGTAAGATAGTATTTTTCTTTTTCATATTTACTTAACAGTTACTCTTTATACCTTATGGTTTTCAAACTTTAAATCTCAAATATGTCACCCTGTTGCTGACAATAAAGACAGACAAGCATTTTGCACCGCTCTGTTTTTTTTTGTTCTTCTTGTCCGTCCACACTCTTTTACATCTGCAGCCTACCTTCCAAATCATATGAACCAGAGTCACATAATTTCACCAGATTGTTAAGTTGTTAAAACAAGTTTATGTTTGTGTTTCTTCAAATATATGCAGAATTTTGTTATTCTGCGACTATTTGACAACAAATGTAACTACCTTTTTCAGTTGTACGTGTTTCTGGTACAACCAGCATTACAGATGACAAATTATGTATGGTGGAAGACCCTGTTGAAGGAGTCCATGTTCCTGGTACACCTTATTTGCCAGCTGGATTTATACCAGAAAAAAAGGAAGAGATATGTAATGGTTAGTAACCACTTATCATATTATGATATTTCTTTAAATCTTAGAAGTATGGTTAGTAGATAAAAAGTATATGTCAAATTACACACATCAAATATGTTTAGTCAGGGATAAATTGTTGAACAAACACCATTTCATGATTCAATGTCCATTCATTGGATGCATCAATGCAGTGCGTATGTGATAAAAACCTAGAACATAAATGACAGATATTATAATACAAATAAATTAATGGACATATTAAACAGTTCACAATTACAAGATAATTACAATTCAGTGCATACCAAGCGAATAACAAATCAGTGCATACCAAGCAAGTAACTCAAACATTTAACAATGATATTGTTTAAAAGTCTTACTGCCAAAATATGTATTTAAATGCAATGTCCAAAGGTAAGGACTATACTAATCATATAAACAAACAAAGTTAATCTCCAATATTGACCATTCAGCAGTTTCCGTTGAAAAACTCGCATCCCACTCGGCAATCAGAAGAAGATAAAATAAATGTGTTAACAGGATATTTTATATAGGTATAATTATTTGCGCCAAATCTTGTTATGGTGAGAATAGGGCTGGGCTGACCAATCAAATAGAAAATCATTTGAACAACTTGTTTTTACTCACGCACTCATGATTTTCTCTTACCCCGGGAATATACGTAACACTGCGCACAAGACCTTTAACACAACATGTTACGAAACAAAGGAACAGTCGTACTATCAAAACAAATACGAATGACATGTACGAACATTTATTAAAATACTATTTACATACATTCTGAAAGGAATGTTATGGCTCTTTTTAACATGGAATTTTTTTTAAATTGTTTTTATTCAAAGCAAAAACATTTCTTCAACACAACGTAAGATAGTATTTTTCTTTTTCATATTTACTTAACAGTTACTCTTTATACCTTATGGTTTTCAAACTTTAAATCTCAAATATGTCACCCTGTTGCTGACAATAAAGACAGACAAGCATTTGCACCGCTCTGTTTTTTTTTGTTCTTCTTGTCCGTCCACACTCTTTTACATCTGCAGCCTACCTTCCAAACCATATGAACCAGAGTCACATAATTTCACCAGATTGTTAAGTTGTTAAAACAAGTTTATGTTTGTGTTTCTTCAAATATATGCAGAATTTTGTTATTCTGCGACTATTTGACAACAAATATAACTACCTTTTTCAGTTGTACGTGTTTCTGGTACAACCAGCATTACAGAAGACCCTGTTGGAGGAGTCCATGTTCCTGGTACACCTTATTTGCCAGCTGGATTCATACCAGAAAAAAAGGAAGAGATATGTAATGGTTAGTAACCACTTATCATATTATGATATTTCTTTAAGCCTTAGAAGTAAGGTTAGTAGATAAAAAGTATATGTCAAATTACACACATCAAATATGTTTCTATCAATGAAAAAGGAATAGCTTTTGACTTACAGGTTACATTAAGTAATGATCTGTATTATTTAGAAATATATTTCCATTAAATACACAAAGTGCTATTACACATGAGATAAGCAGATTTTTTTCTCTATGTTTTCAGAGGTGGAAAGGATTTGGAATGCACAACCCCAAGAAATCAGTACCAGATTGATTGGTCCATATCACATTACAGCAGACACCATTCGCTGTATTAGTTCTCTTCTGTCAGATGAGGTAACAATATTACAATGTTTAAAGGGTCATAATGGTTCAATTTTCATGAAAGAGAAAATATAAAATAACATTGACATATTGTAGACTAACAAAAATGGTACATAATAACAGCTAAAAGCATTGAAAATGTTGATCAAATTACACCATTTAATATATTAGATAGATGTCAAAATACTATCATTGTTTACATTTCGCATTGGTGAGTATTCCTGACGACTGTTTTATCCTAAAAAAATTGAATTTGAAAAACCATCCCCGAATCACAATTTGTGCATTTGTGTTTCGCTAATGGAGACATACAAAATGTCTGTGGATAGGCATAATATGAAATTTAATTATTTTTGTAAACAATTAAATGATGTTAAGTAAAATATACTGTTTTATTTATTCATAGTAGTAATGTCGTCAATGAGTTTCATCTTGTAACATATCTGTAGCACACACTTTCCCTTTCTGTCTGAAGAATATACGCTGCTTTTGAGAGCATAATGGTCCTTTAATAGGTGTTTTTATGCCCCTAATCAATAGATTGTTGGGCATATTGTTTTGTCCCATGAGCTTATATAGGTAACTTAAGTTACACATTAAATAACTTTGGTTATCTTTTTTCTGGTACATAATACATGTATATACACTTATGTTCTGTAACTACTTGTATATTCATTTTATCAAAACAACAACAAAGTCCCAGTTGTCAAATTGTTAGATTGTCGTCCCTGGAATCAGGAAATTGTAGGTTTAATCACTGGTTGGACATACCAAAAATGGTAATAGTATAGTTTCTTGTTTGGTGCTCAGCATATATAATGGAAAAATCTTTGTTTTCATTTTGACAGGATTGAGCAACAGTTAATAATTTTAGCATTTTTCTCAAACATTGTCATATTGGTGTTGTTTGTAGCTGGGTGGTTATAGTCACTGACTTAATATTTTTAAGCACATCACCATTGCAGGTTTGAGTTGAGGGTTTTTAAAATGAGGAAGTCTTCCATCCAGCTTGGATAGGTTTGTTGTGTCTGTCTTCCTCCACCTGTAAGTAGATGGATGTTGATTTTTGTCTGAAGATATGTCACAGAGACAGTAAAATCCACTGATAAGTCTTCATTGAGTACATATCTTTGTAGATGTGTTATTTTCTGCAGGTTATGGATTCGTTTCTTCACGAGATAGTTTCCAGACTCAAGAGTGATAAAATCTATCATCTCAACTGCATAACAATGACGGCAATATTTGAAGGACAGGAACAAATTCATCATTGCCTGAGGAAAGTGGTAAGCAGCTCCTTCACTAGTCCAGAGAGAAAACCGTCCCCAGTGTTAGAGTGCTTACCTTTTTTTTTTTGTCTGTCACCAACAATGTATTTTAAATGACACTTACTTTAAAACCACTGGGTACAGATTAATAAAACTTGGAGAAGATAATTGGATGGGCGTCTGCAAAAAATGTTGCCTATGAAAGTGAATTTGATCCTTGGCATTACACCATGAAATTGATTTTTAAAACTTCAAATATCTTCTTCTCTGAATCCAATGATAAATAAATCCTCACTTTGTGGTCGACTAGTTTGACAAAGTTAAAAGTCTTAACAGTTTTCGAATTAGTCCAGTGAAGGTCATGATAAACCTGTTAGTCTAGTATTATGTTTCCATGTGTTACCTTTGTAGCCCTCATTGATGACTCG
This sequence comes from Solen grandis, assembly GCA_021229015.1. Taxonomy (NCBI): domain Eukaryota; kingdom Metazoa; phylum Mollusca; class Bivalvia; order Adapedonta; family Solenidae; genus Solen; species Solen grandis. The sequence continues at coordinate 43,828 of JAIFHC010000766.1, read as the reverse complement.
GGACATGATCATAGGGGCTTATAACCAAGGACGTTGCCACTGGTGTTTGATTGTAAGTATTTTTATTATACCCTCATCAAAGATTGAAGGGGGAATGTAGATGTCGATGTTGATCCAATGCATTTTTTTTTATTGTTTGGAGCATAACTAGAGTAATATACAAATGGTTAATTTGAAACTGTATATATAGATTGAATGTGACCTGCATAATTGTGCCTTTGAACCCTAACCTACTCGTTCTATTATTGAAATATCTCCCTTCATTATTTTGTAATTCATTTTTTGTCTGTACCTTTAATACTATGATTTGTAATCAAATTTAATAAAAAATAAAGATTGATGTAATTGCCATCAAAGATGTTTTCCCTGTCATCCTAAAACTACTTGTACCATTTGAATATCACTGTTTTCTCTCAGCAGTTTCAACATAGGTATTACTTATCATTTCAGTAGATTTTGTCTTGGAAAAGTAATTCATAACACATAAGTTTATTACTGTTTTTGCTCAGCATTCATTTTTGCATTAGTAAGCAGATAATGCATCATTTGTTTATATTTATGATTTTAGAAATCAAAATTATGCCATGATCTATATTGCAAATGTTAGCGCAATACATATATGTATTTTGAAAGGTGTACATTTTAGACGCTATAATTTGAGACCATCTTTATCAAAACAACAAAATTTTTGGCTAAGAATATGATGACATTACTACGGAAAAAAAATTTTATTCCATGAGAGGGTTTGCACATTGATATGACAGTATATAATTGTCTTACATTATAGTGCACTTTCATAAATCTGCCATCTATAATAAAGAAATTAAAACACTTTAACACAAACTTTTGGAACACCCCTTGTAACTTTTCCTGATTACTGTTTTTAATGTGAAATAGTAGAACAAACATTATTTTAATTTAGATCAGTTTATGCTCACTTTTTCTCTGACTATTTCTGAAATGCAGGTGACCCATTTTTTTTCAAGGAATACCAATCAAGATCACTTTTTCCTTTTCTTTATTTTATGGAAATTTTGTCAGTAGACTTCTATTTATATGCCTTAAAGGATTCACTCATATCTGAAATGTGGGTGGAAGTCAAAGTGCATTGTCCAAGAACCATATCCCTATGTTTTCTCATTGTAAACGGCTTTATTTCTTTTGTTCACAAGAATCTTTTTTTTTCATTAATGTGTTTGTATAAATCACTTTCTGTGATAATAGTTTTACTAATAGCCTGATGTAGATATAATTTGTCCCCATCGGTGAAACTGGTTGGGGCTATAGGTTTGCGCGTATCAGCCTTTTATTCCTTCCGTCCGTCCCTCTTTCATGACTGCTCCATAACTTGGACATTTATGGATGGATTTCAATAAACAGAGGTATTCCTCATAACTCAACTTCATATCTTTCATATTTATATATATATTTTGGATTTTCATGAAACTTTACAGAAGTGTTTGTCATAACACAAAGGTGTATCAACCATATGCACGCTTGAAAGGTCAGTGCAGTTCAGGGATCATAACCCATTTCCATTATTTTCTTGTTTCTGTCTGCCACAAATTCTTAATGGGGGGATATTAAGGGTGGGGACTCCTGACAGTATAGCTTGCTATTTTGACAAAGCCTTGTTATAAATCTTAAAAAGAAAAGCATATGCACATCTTAGAAAAAATATTTTGCCATAAATTTCACAAATTAGTGAAGATTGAAGATCACTTAAAGGAACTGTGGAAACATTAAATGAAATTTTCTTTTGAAAATGTCAATTTATGTGAACAGATTATACGCCCAAAGGATAAGCAAATATTGTTCCTAAATCCTCTTGGAACATTGCAAGTCCAAAACCAAGATATTGTTCTTAAATGGTTGTAAGTAAACAGTTACAGCAGTTCGTAAACAGTTACTGGTTTAGAGTGAATGAAACCTCAGTAAAGAAAGGAGACAAAAAATTCTGCATTCAATTCATGGACTTAGTATTAAAGTAATAAACAACACTGAATTCTCCTGGCATTCATGTGCTTGCATCACAGCAATCAAATATTGCTTGACAATATCCATTAAAATTATCATTTAAATGTGACCAACACTAAGCTCTGTGAGTATGTTGTTTGCTGTTGAATGTTACAAAAAGAGTATCTGACTATTGACATATTTGACTCACTCTTAACTGAGGTATTATTTGCACTTTGTTGATTTTTCATTTGTTAAGTTTAAGCTTTGTTTCATTTTTTAGCACAGTGATACATGGTTACATTTTGATTTTTGTACAACATCATCCTTTTTATTAAGTTCTGTACATTGACAAATGCATAGAGTAAATGAACACAAAGGTCATGATTAGCTTTCAATAGAATATATTCATGTATATTGGCAGTTAGTAACCATATTTCACTGTCATATGTTATGTTTATTTATGATGTTCATTATCAGTTATACTGCAAACCAGAGTTCAAGACCCATATCTTCAAAAATGAATTCCATAAATACCATACTTAAATACAATGTTCATACTTAGACTCAAGATATGCCTATTAGGTTGAGTGCAGTTTTATTAGATTGCACTTAACCCTTTCCCTCATAGAGGACACCATGAAAAGACCTATGCAAACAGCATAAAACCAGATCAGCCTGTGAGTAACTCGCAGGCTGATCAGGTTTTATGCTGTTCGCTGCTCCTCAGTGGTCTGGAAATGAGGATTTTGTAATTAAATTTGGTAAGGTTTAACTGTGGTTTTCTGCAGATCAGGCTTTATGTGATACCTATTGAGGGCATCAAAATGAGTCTATATGAGGGAAAGGATTAAGTATTTTTGAGAACTTGTAATTCGATAAATATACATTTTGATAATAAATTTTTCATGATTTTATAACAAAACTATGTTTATAAAGGTTTCCTTATAATTACACATGTATGTTATAATGAGGAACAATACCATATATCCATGATGCCCATCTAGTTCTTAACTGATTTAGAATCATAATAAATGCCTATGCACACAAAATTGGCTTTGTTATATCAAATATAAGCATGATAATTTCGTTAAAAGAGAAACATTTTAATGAATTAATTTTAATTATAATCAAAGATATGGCAGTATTTAAATTTCTTGCAGCAACACTTTTATGTCTTCAGTCTCATTACTGCCTGGCTAAGTATGGTATTTAGAATGTATTTGACTCATTAGCACACTATTACATGTACTATTTTTTTTATTATACCCCCCCGCAACGAAGTTAGGGGGGGGTATACTGGAATCAGGTTGTCCGTCCGTCCGTCCGTCTGTCCGTCCGTCTGTCCGTCCGTCCGTCTGTAGACACAAAATTCTGCGGACTACTCCTCCTAAACTTCTGGAAGGATTTTGATGAAACTTGCTGGCAATGATCCTTAGACATTGTATTAGCGCGTTATCTATATAGCATTGAGTTACCTCCCCTATTTACCAAGTTATGCCCCTTTGATGATTTTTGCATTACAAACTTCTGCGGACTACTCCGCCTAAACTACTGGAAGGATTTTAATGATACTTGCTGTCAATGATCCTTAGACATTGTAGCAGCGCGTTATCTATATAGCATTGAGTTACCTCCCCTATTTACCAAGTTATGCCCCTTTGATGATTTTTGCATTACAAACTTCTGCGGACTACTCCTTCTAAACTACTGGAAGGATTTTATGAAACTTGCTGCAATGATCCTTAGACATTGTAAGCGCGTTATCTATATACATTTGGTTACCTCCCCTATTTACCAATTTATGCCCCTTTGATGATTTTTGCATTACAAACTTCTGCGGACTACTCCGCCTAAACTACTGGAAGGATTTTAATGATACTTGCTGTCAATGATCCTTAGACATTGTATAAGCGCGTTATCTATATATCATTTGGTTACCTCCCCTATTACCAATTTATGCCCCTTTGATGATTTTTGCATTACAAACTTCTGCGGACTACTCCGCCTAAACTACTGGAAGGATTTTAATGATACTTGCTGTCAATGATCCTTAGACATTGTAGCAGCGCGTTATCTATATAGCATTGAGTTACCTCCCCTTTTAACCAAGTTATGCCCCTTTGATGATTTTTGCATTACAAACTTCTGCGGACTACTTCGCCTAAACTACTGGAAGGATTTTGATGAAACTTGCTGCCATTCATCCTTAGACATTGTAGAAGCATGTGTTAGTTATATAACATTGGATTACCTCCCTTTATTATAGTTATGCCCCTTTGATGATTTTTGCTTTACAATTTTCTGCAGACTACTCCTCCCATTGGATTACCTCCCTTTTTTATAGTTATGCCCCTTTGATGATTTTTGCTTTACAATTTTCTGCAGACTACTCCTCCTAAACTACTGGAGGGATTTCAATGAAACTTGCTGTCATTCAACCTTAGACATTGTAGTAGCGCTTTTTCTATATAACATTGGGTTACCCCCCCCCCCCCCCCCCCCTCCCCCCTGTTTTAAAGATATGTCCCTTTGATGGTATTTGTTTTACAATTTTCTTCCATTGATAGATTTCAGTGAATCTTAATGATATTTATCCATAGACATAGGTATATCCATAGGTATGTGTTACAAAGGATCACTAGATTTCCATGTAGTTGGCACATATGTCCTCTATATACGTATTAAGATGGAGTGTTGTATGCAAGAATTCTGATTTCATGCTCCAAAGCCATGTTTGACAAAAACACTTGCGGGGGGGTATTAGTAAGCCCTTAGGCGACAGTTCTAGTTCTTTCAGTAATTTCCTGAAGATGAGATGTGATGCTGGGCTAGAACATGAACTGCCAGAGACTTGGGAACTACTCACACCAAACCATGCAAAGCAGTTGGACAGTACCTCGTGTGGTATCTTTGTGTTAAAGGTACCACTAACTTATATGCCATTGGTCTGTTGGTGAAACCAAATTACAATTACTCTTATATAACCTCTTAACTGTTAAGCTACATTTATATTACATATTCACTTTTAAGCATTTGAATATGTTTTTCATTAAATATAAATGCATTTTAACCTTGCCCTAGTCCTTTGTTTAAAGCTGGTTTTCAACTGAGGATGTGTAAATGATGTAAAGGGAGCCGGAATACAAATGGCTTTAATTTTATTGTGCTTGTAATAGTTAAGGACATTTTATGTGCTTTCACTCTTTGAATTTGTTTGTTTTATTCTGATTTTGACATTTATTTCACAGTTTGCTGAGAATTATTTGAATGGTAGATCATTGGTCTTCAAATGGAGTGCATTAGATATTGAAAAAGCTAGAAAATCCTTAGCAGTTTTTCTGCTCTCCATTTCCAGTAAGTGCAAAAATATGGTTGTGCAAAGATTTAATGTAGCCCATTACTCAAACAATTGTAAAGGTATAAATATGAAATGGAATACTTTATAATCATGACAAGGCGCAGTAGTAAGACAAGGGGCATTATTTTAACAGATGTATTTTCGAATTTATGCCCCTTTTTAACTTCGAATATTGTTGCTGACATGTAAAGCAAAGGAGCATTGACACTACTTGCAGAAAACTTGTTTTTGATGTTGAAACATATTATTAATAGTAACTCTTTTCATATTGTGTTTGCATTAGGCTAACTTTAATGATAAGTGATCTTCAAAGTTCTTAACTTTAAAATCATGCTTCTCCAATACCATATTGAATTGCAAGACATTTTTTGTTGTTGTTCTTTTTAAAGTCAAATGTATACCTTGATGTTTCAGAACCTCGAACATGTCTTGAAGATACCAATGGATCATGTGTTGAGGTCAATGTTTCAGAACGAGTCGATGCAAAGGTATTGTTGATTTATTGAAAATTTTCAATACTTTTAATAACTCCTTTTTGTGGTAGGTCATATTCAAGGCAGAGTAATAATTCATAATGCAACATTCAGAAAGTGGAAGACTAGTACAATATGTGAAATCCATAATTGATATGGAGGTATTCAGTTTGAGGAAAACTTTGAGATGTCATGTATGATAGTTTGGGTACATTGTAAGCTCTCTAGACATATGTAATAGGAAACATACTTCATACTGTACAGTATGTTTTTTTATTGGTAAAATATCAGGTATAATATTAAATAGTTCTTTTCAGTTCATTTCAGCCACGAAACAAAGTACAATTTTATGTGCAATGAAATAGAGACATTATTTTTATTATTTTACAGGACATGATACCCAGGTACCCTTGTCGGGATCGAAGACCAAAGGTAAATTCATAAGTTGCTAATTTTCTGTGACATTTAATTTCCAAAGTTTTGCATATGATAGACATAGAGTAGCCAATATTCAGACCACAAGCTCTTCTCTGCCCTCACCTTTAGATTGTTTACCGATATTTGTATGATATTTGGTAACATTGTATCATTGTATAGATGTTTCTTTAATGTGCCAGAAGTAGCTCATAACAGACACATTTCTAGTATTTCATTTAAATTAAAAATAATAAATGTAAAAAAATTTTTGCAGAGGAAAAGGTCATCATTTCTCTACCCCATGTTTAAGAAGCAGCAAATGCAGTTGCATTGCTTTTGTAAAAAGCCGGATGATGGAAGGTAAATAATGAATTTTTAATGCCTTTGAAGGGTAGCGAAATCATTTTGCCCTTTATCAATTCACATAACTTTAGTAATATTCATCAGATGCCAACCAAATATACAAAAGTTATATAAAGATTCATACAGAAAGTCTGCTTAGAATCTTTATGTGAGTAAGTCATTCATCTGGCTTTCTTAAGGTCAGTGGTTCTACCTGGGTGCCTTTGTGCAGTTTGTGTTTCTCCTTCTATAATTAACCAGATATGGCAGTATCGATAACACAAACAAGAAATGTAAAAGGGACCTTACTTGCAGAGGTTTGGTCTCCAGGACTGGTTCATTAGTAAACTGATCTCAATTAACACAACAAAAGATGTGGATTTAGGCATTTAAATACATAGACAACGAAAGTTTAATTAGGGGATAAACATATTAATTTGGATAAGGCTTATATTTATTCTTCTCATTTTGATAGTATAATGGAGTACTTTCTTTCAGTAAGTACTGGTGTTGTGATGGATGTGATTTGTGGTATCACCCCACATGTGTTGGCAAAAATGAGGAGGATGAGCCAGATATTTTTCTTTGTCCATACTGTATGGTATGTTCCTATGCATATCCCTGATTAGATATGAAAAGTGCTTATAGCCATTTAATGCATGCTCTTATGACATAATTTGAAATTAACACACAAGGAAATATAGTCAAACAAATGTCAATAGCTACCCATAAAACAGCAACTATGCAAAAGGTCTCTTCATGTTTGCCTGATTGAATATTCCATGCAAGTCGGATGGCAGGCAAAGTGTAATTCACAATAATGCACATAATAATTAAGAGAAAAATAAAAAAATATATATTGCATTACCCAAAAAGAATCAAGTTGATCCTTGTAAAATTTCAGAGGTTACAAGTAATAAGGCAAGGCAACTGAAAAGATCTATGGTTGGGACATAATCGTTAACCTTCTCTATTTTTTCCTATGGACATTTTAACTGCCTTTGATTTACCTTATTTCAAAAGTAATATTTATGCTATTTAGGAAAAGGATAAACAATTTCAAAGTTGATACATTTACTTTAAGATACGCAACATTCAACACAAATCATTTTTAGCTCGTCAGTTAAAAAAATGGTTGTCATTGTCTTTTTAGATGTCATTGTTGTTAGCATCGTGCTTTTAAAGCTAACTCTCCAGATTTATGCCTCTTTTTAACTTAGATTTGTTTTTTTGACAAGTGAAATAGACGAGCCTTGGCAATGCTTGTGGAGCTCTTGTTTATATTACTTTTAGGATACAGACATAGAGGAGGCTAGAAGCACAGATGAGCAGGATAGCGATGTGATAGTTGTGGGGTCGGATGCAGCCAGAGAGCAGGATAGTGATATGGAAGTTGTGGGGTCAACTGCAGATGGAATAAGAACAGAAGATACTGAAAGTATGAAAAAAATAAACTGCATAAGTATGAACAAAAATAAACCACAAAAATTATGAACAAAATTAAACCACATATTGGCATCCGCATGTTGTGCTCTTGGCTTTACCTTCTTGATCACCATTTTCTAATGGTGTGGAAAAATTGAACAATTTTAGATTCATAAAAGTTTTGTATTTTGGATTTTACAAATATGAATTAATTTTAAAGATTCTTTTCTTTTCTACATACCCCTGAATTTTGTTTGTAGGAATTACTTGCAAGACAGCCACAGAAAAGGTAAGTATTCCATACTTATTTATTTTGGATTACACTCATTCATGTGTTTCATGACAATCCTGGAATTTTCAAATAACTTAACAAAATCAAGTCAAAACTCTTTATACCCCACCCCCCCCCCAATAAAGTTTGGGGTTTGGTGGAATACATAGGAGTCACATTGTGGTCAGTTCGTCGGTTGGTTTTTAGGTAGTTGGTCAACTGGATTTCTTTGTCCGAAACACAACTTGAAAACTATTCAAGGAATTGACTTTAAACTTGAAAATATGGACAGATGGCGACTAGGAGATTGGAATTTTCTTATAATTGTCACTCTACCTGCTTCCATTTCTAAATTATCTCTCTTAATATTTTTTTTCTTGTCCAGAACATATGCTACACATACAGGTTCTTTTCTATGCTCCACCTGTAGTCTGTCTTCTGTATCAAAGCATTATGCGAAGGGTATTTATCACCTTCACTGATAGTTCTAGTTTCTTTTAAGGAAAAAACATCTGGATAAAAGTTGTGCTTTCATCCTTGATAGTCTTAACATAATCTAAGATATTATGAACATAATGGTATGCTCAGTGTATAATTTGGTCTAATAATGTATTCATACATGCTTTTGCAAATACATTCCTTTTGTTGCATATCTCTATACACAATACTTAAAACTTTTCAGGTAAATACTATAATAACACACTGTAGTATTTAAAATATGTGTAAGGGGTCAGCTGTCAGCACTACTCATTACTATATAATCAATAATTAAGGCTTTCTGTCATGAACAACCTTATACAGATTCTGATTTTGAAACAGATATTAGTAATATTATGTTACTGTTTTTCAGTATCCTGCAGCCATGGAAAAGTTGAAGGAAGTAATGTTGTGTATGGACATAAAATGGTAGGTCAAATGAAATTACATGAAGTTTGTTATCTGTTGCTCATAATGACTTAAAACCATTCACCGTCCCCGGTGGCCAAGTGGTTAGAGCATCCATCTCGGGAGCAGGAGGTCGTGGGTTTGATCCCTGGCCGCGACATACCAAAGTCGTAAAAAATGGTACTGTTATAGCTCCCTTGCTTGGCGCTCAGCATATAAGGGTAGTTGCAGGACTGGTTGGCCAGGTGTCAGGATAATGTGACTGGGTGTGGTATCATGCCACATGTCTACGGCACGATACTGCAGAGTGGCAGCACTATATCTCTCTCAAATAAACATTGTCTCCAAATGACTGAAGTACTGTCGGTGGGATGTTAAATTAAAACAAATTAAAACCATTCAGCAGACCAGTGCTGATAATTAAAAATGATTTTGTATATATTATAGACCTTTTCATTGTCAGCGCTATTATCAAAGACAAGATGGGATGCTGATTGTATTAATCAGCTTTATTAATAGTTGTAGTTGTAAATGTTTGATTATGTGGAATAAATTTCTAATGAATTTAAAAAAACAACAACATTTTTCTAGTGATGAAGTACATCATCAACGTCATCATCAATTCATGGCCAGGCCTTTTCTAACGATGAAAGACCAGAAAAAGAAGTTTGGGTTTGGTCGCCACTATTACTCACAGAGTGTAAGTGAAAATTATGCCTTCTTTGAAACCATTAAACAGAATTTGATTAAACATGGCAGGGATGATCCTTGGGTGAACCTTCACAAAAGATGCTAAAATAAACTTGATCCATATAGAACTCTGGTTGCCATGGCAACAGAAAGGGAAAAAATATGAAAAAGTTAAAAATCATCTCCTTCAAAACTATAGGCCAGATTTCAAAATGTTTTAGTACGGATGTTCCTTGAGTAACCCTATACTCAGTTGAGCAATCCAAGGTCTCTATGGCCCTCTTATGTCATATTTTCAAAGAAAGTAAAAAGGTAGAGTAAATTTACAGAAGGTAGCTGAAATTGAAAACTTTAAATTACTTGGATCATGTAGAAAAAAATGCTTCAAATCCGAGACATATATCCCTCTCTCTTGCTAACTGACATATTAAAACTTACAAGTATTCCTCTGTTTAGACCACCCTTATGTGCTAATCAGCAACCACAAGGGAGATATACCAGTGTTATTTTAATGATTTTGAAATGTTTTGGCTTTTGATCAAACCCACAATGCAAAAGTTAGGTCCTTTCAAAAGTCTCCTTATATTGCACTATGAATCACTGAAAATTGTCAAACTCTCTGTCTTAAAGCAAAGCTCTTATTCTGTAACAAATGACAAGACTTTTATTGATACATATGGATAAGTTTAGCTACTTTATTTTGTTTTTGCAGACAGTAGAAGCACTCACAGGAAAACTGACCTCAGATCTTCTGTACAAAGTTCCTGATGAAAAGTAAGTTTGCTGCCCAAGTGTAAGTCAGGTTATAGGTAGTCTTGGACGCTGTATCTGAGGGGACATTTTTAGCTCTGTTTATTTGAAGAAAAATGAGAGCTATCCTAGTCACCCTGGAGTTGGTGTAACGCTCAAGGTTAAGGTTTGCATGCAAGTTTTTCTATCTTCTTACATTTCCAGAACCACTAAGGTATTCACTTCAAACTTTAGAAAATGAATTTGGGATCATAATTGTACCTCACTGACTAAGACCCATAAATCTAGCATGGATGTTTACTGAATTATTCCAGTTTTTTTAACTAAGAAAGTCCTGGTTAAAGTTATGCGTGCAAATTCAATCTCCACAACCACCAAAGGTATTAATTTCAAATTTCACACCTCACAGTCACAATCATCCCGCAATAACTTAAAAACCATTTAAGATGATATTATGAAATTTGGTATATGAATAGATGGCATTATGGAGATTCTGCTTGTCTCTTTGCTTTTTTTCTTGGACCAAAATCGATTGCTCTGGTAATGGAAAAAATATGCACCTCACCGGTAGGGGACTAAGTGATGCATGCAACACGTAATAGTGCCATAAAATGCCATTACATGCAAATATAAGTTAAATGTGCTATATACAAATTAATAAAAGGACTTGTAATGCTTAACTATATAACTAATTTTAGTGTGTTTGCATTCAAACATTGTGCTCGCTGGTGCTGATTTTCATTCCAGATTAGCATAAACTTGTGTTACACTGTACAGAAATTTGATTGAAAACCTCTTTAGCTGTACATTGATACATTGACATTTTTTCCTATCCTTTTTATCAGGAACCCCGCAACATCTTTACCATCAATGATGATAAGATATGTCCAGTCCAACAGTGTCCTCTGGAACTTGTTCATAGAGAACAAATTGTAAGTACATGTTTCATCAGAGTCCACAAAATTTGCAGGTTCTTTATTTTAATATATCAGTTTTGTTACCATCCTTGCAGGAAATCTGCAAAGTGCCCAATTTCAAACTAGTGAGGGAAATGAAACTTATAGCTTGTAATCTACCTATTTAATTACATTACATGTAATGATTTAACTGTTACACAAAGCTCCTAAGAATTTTGAATATAGTGTCGGCTTTGTAAGAGTCTAATAGGTTCAATTTGCTTGACAATAAATTTTGATTCTAAGCCTTACTTTGTGTGTATTTGTATTATTTATATGCATTAATAAACAGCAAGATGTCTGTGATTTTTTATTTTTATTATTTTTAATTTTTGCCTTTTTTTCACTTGTTTCTGCAGGTTAGCTCCGTATTACATCCTATACGTGATTTCAAAGGAAATGTTGATTTTAATTGCATCAATACAGGAGGATGCTCCATATCATCATTGCCAAACTATGTGTCAAGAAACAGAAATGGACAGCAAATTGATGTTCGGCATATAACCTATTACTATTTACCTATGTTTTATACTATGCAATTTCAATCTGTTTGCTACAAATTCAGAAACTTGTATAGTAAACATATTTCTACATGCATAGAATAAAACTGATTTTATATGACGTTACTGCACAATGTGGATGTCCATATGTTGACCTGATTTGAAAATGAAAGCTGTTTAAACACTTATGGAAAATCAAAAGAGATAAAGCTCTCATGATTTTCTGTAAATCTGTGTATCACTCGTGCTGATATCACTGTTCGTATCAATCTATGATAATAATAATCCATTTTTACAGACTCTTGTTGAGAAACAGAGCAGACCCAGACCAGGCAGCTCCTTTCTTGAGCTTTCTTAATTATGGTCTCATCTCTTTGCTCTTACAATATTGGAGCATAGATGTTTTGGTTCAGTCAATAAATATTTTTAACAAGAAAAGCATGGTGGCCTATTTTTATGGCCTTTTTATACTAAAGATGATGCATTGAAGTAAATAATATAGGTTTCTGTATTTTGTCAAAGTTTTTTAGTCTGTTTTGAGTTTTTATCCTGTTCATTCTAAGTACACAATTGATATTTGGTTACAAATATATTTCTTTCCCAAAAGAAATGCAAGGTGACCTTATATTTTATATTTTTTTAACCTTTTTTATTTTTTTACTTTTTTTTGTTACAGAGAAAAATAATATGTAGGCTTAAGTGGTCTTTAATTTGTTAGTTTTTGGAAACAGCAATGTTTGTTGATTTTTTCAGCTTAAGAAATTCTATTCTGTGATATATGAATTTAACATAAAATCAGGTCTGAATACTAAGCGTAAAATGTTTTTTAAATTGTCCTTTAAAAACTGTTTTCATTTGTTTCTGTACAGAAATAATTTTATGAACAGTGTGCTGAATTTTGTTAATGATGGATGGCCTACCTTAAAAACAATTTTCTGTTAAGGAATACTCTTTTCATTATTTATGTTTGTATCATTTATTTATAGGAAAAACATTTTTTCCAGATATTTGTAATATTCTTTTTATATACAAATGGAAATTTGTGATGGAAAATCTAACAGATTGGTGGATGTTATGCATTAATCTTCAAATAGTTGAGTATGTGGTCTTGTTTCATTTTGCATTTGTTTGACAGTAAAAGGGACAAAATAGAGTGGTGAATAGTACATGTATGGTGATTGTATGATGAATTAGTATCATTATGATGAGGTTAGTGTGAGCAATTGATGTAATGATTTTTAAAATTTTTAATTTTTATTTTTTTAAAAATTAAATTAGAAAATAATCAAAGAGTCGAGAAAACATTATGGGTGCTTATTTCTTAATGAATATGTATTTCACAATCAGGAGTTTATATCCTGCAGATCAGTCTATTACTTTGAAACACAGAAGTGATGCTATTAATAATGGTAATTTCTCAGCTGTCTATAATATTTTGTATTCTGTGTCAATGATATAGATATATTATCAAATAATGTTAACAATAAGAAGGTTATCACGGCTGAGAAAGATATTGTAATACTGAGTGATAGCTTTCATGTGTTTTAGTTATGTTTTGACAATATCTACATTTTTAGCTCGTCTGTTTTTCAAAGAAAAAAATACTTCTGTGTTGTCGTTAGTTGTCATCGTTAGTCTTGTCCGGGTTCTTAACGTTGGCCATAACTTCAATATACAATTTTCATTTCTGGAATGTATATTCATATTGACGAGGCCTATCCAGACATATGCATATATTTCACCATATATTTCACCTACTGACCTTGACCTTAACTGTTGACCTATATTTAATGAACTTTTGAAAACTTTTAAAATGCCTGTCATTTCAGAATCGTAACCAACAGAACACTGATATTCACATGTGAATTCCCTTTACCAATACCTTTCCATTTTTTGAGATTGACCTTTGAACTTTGACCTATTTTTGAATTGTTTAATATAGCCTTAATTTTTCACTATTTTTTATATACAACTTGTATTTTTGGTATGCATTTTCATTTAACAAGGCCTATTCAGATATACCTCAATATTCCATCTATCAAACTTCAAATGACCTTTGACCTTATTTTACCATAAGTTTGGAAAAGTTTTAAAATATATATTCTCTATCATTTTTCAATGAGTTTTGTGTTGATTATATAAAACTCATTGTAATTTTTTGTCTTCAATCTTCAAATTTTACAACTTTTGTATTGTATATATTCTATTCTATGCATAGGTCAAGGTCATCTTTCAAGGTCAAAGGTCAATGTTAAAGGGTATGGTACTTTATCTTTGCATGTAAAGGCGTTCAGTTTTAGTTGTGATTTTGAAGGTTAACTTTTTTTAAATGTTTAACAAAAGTATTCAACATTGGCAAAAACAGACGAGCGTTGGCACCCACAGGCGGTGCTCTTGTTTGTTAAGTAATTGAGTTAACGTTTTCAGCATTATCTTGAAATCGTAGCTTTGACAGAAATAAATATATGCATGTCCATGTTTTCATGTGTCAAATTATTAAAATACTCATATTAAAGAGAAAAACTTCATCTAGCATTTCTTGTTTAATTCATATCCATAGTACTATTAAAAAAATTTATGTAAGTTAGGGAGTCCATTATTTCAAAAATATTACAATGTCCATCTGATACTGAAAACACAAAATTTATCACTTCTGCTAATGAAAGGCACCAACGTCTACATAAGACCATAGTTGATTATTCAGTAGCACCTACGGTACCGCATCTGTTTGACATACAATCGTGACTGACCAATGTTAATTGGTGTATATAAAACAGAGCAACTTTTTGAATATGTTTGCAATATGAGTGGTAAAGAATGAACTGTGTACCTGTCAAGTTATTAAACCAACTTTCATTTAGTAAGGATAATGTTTCTGTGTGTTATATGCCATTTATATCTATGGCGTAATATTGCTGTGTGGCATTGCTACGTCTTTCTCGTGTAGCATTAAGTCAACAAATGGCAGAAATGCTGATTTTTGGCATTGACGACACGCTGACAGTATTTCATTTATTTTAGAGATATCTTCTTCAGACTGTCACACTGTGATACATACCGTAGACATGTGCCTTGAGATCACACCAAGTGACAATCATTATCTTGACACCAGGCCAACCACTGTAGCACACCCAAACACTGATCTCGCCAAAAGTATGTTTACATCGTGTAAACGGAAATCACACAGCTTGTAAAAATGTGAGGATGGTTTCCGACAGTCTCGTCCGTAGAATAAAACCGCTTACTGGATGCATTTGTAATTGAGTTGCAACTTATCTTAACGTGTGCATACTTTGTGACTTTAACATAACAAGTTCTAACGTAGAATTCGACTCTTTACTCTTGAAATTGTGTAAATTCTGGATCAAGCGATCATGGGTTTGTCTGCGGCGTGATTGTCAGAATAGATGTTATCCGGAACTCGGCAAATATGGGTTTTCCCCCATCTAATTCGGGGGTACAAAAAAATATATTACCGTTACAGCTTCACGTTGCATTAGTGCAACACCACGAAGTTGTGACTAAAAAAGTTTGTTTGTATCCACGGAATAACTGTGAAATTCCCAAATATTCAAAATTATGAAATTATAAACCTAAAGCCACAGGAACACCTACAAGAAAGGATCAACTCGGAAATGTCATTGTCACAGCTATTCCAGTAGATAATATATGTCTACTGTTGTATCATGACCATCACATTATATTTAGAGGCTATCTCCTGGTTGTATGATTTTTTTTCTAAGTGTCAAATGTGTTATTGCAAGAAATGAATTTCTTAACTATCAAATAAGGAGACCATTTGAAATTGTAACCAGAAGCAGAGATTCTTTGGAAATATTTCGTTTACATTAAAAGAATATAAATATTTGCACTTAATTCGGTACCTTATTATCTCATAGATATCTTTTCTAATTATTTTTATTTTCCAAACGCTTTTTTTCATTATTAATTCACGATCACACACAAACTTATACATACTCACATTAAACAAAATATACCATAATTGACAAATGAAGCAGATTTCAAATAAGCCAACATTTTGTTACTGTTCAAGAAATGTTACGTTAAAAATATAGCGATCCTAATATAAAATTGAAAATAAAAATAAAACGACGTCTTCATAGTTGAATAGTATCAATTATATACCGGTAATAATACATATATAAGAACTAAATTTGAAGCTATTTATTTATTTATAGTTGTTGTTGTTTTGGCCGTCGTAAACAAACGGATTATTTCCTGATTGGTGATTTGCAGCGCATTTCCAGCGTGTATAAGCTTTGTTTATAGTTCATATATAAAGAACTTGTCTTGTCTTAATGTGTCGTTTAAATGATTCATAGAAATTTAAGGTACATTGCTGTGACCATAGTCCAACCATGAAAAAGATCTTGGGAGTATTTTAAAGGCCAATTTGCTGTTGCCATAGTCCACTCGTCAAAAATGTCTTTGGTGTATTTTAAAGGCCAATTTGCTATGGCCATAGTCCATCCATCAAAAAGACCTTGGATGAATTTTTAAGGTTGATTTGCTGTGGCCGTAGTCGACTAGTCAAAAAGATCTTAGAGGTATTTTAAAGGCCAATTTGCTGTGGCCATAGTCCACTCGTCAAAAATGTCTTTGGTGTATTTTAAAGGCCAATTTGCTATGGCCATAGTCCATCCATCAAAAAGACCTTGGATGAATTTTTAAGGTTGATTTGCTGACAAGATGACTGTGGCCATATTCCTGAATGGTTCACACCACCAAATCTTTATGCACACTAGGTAGCTAGTTTATTCGCGTTAATAGTCCATTTACTGTAGTTAGAAGGGGAAGAAGTTATTGTATGGTGAAATAAAGAGTATTTGATTATCTGTTTTATTATCTTCTTTTGATTATATACATTAAAAATATAAAAATATAAAATGTAAAGTGAACCGGCAATGCATAACGTCGTAAGTACGAAAACTTGCCAGCCTTGTTATAATCGGTGTATGGCCACAGAAATTAACATTAAATATGCACTGAATAGCTTTAATAATCGCAAATGGATACAGTGATTTGACCCATAATAAATGACTTTTACGAAAATTAAAGAGTTTGATAAACCTACAATTGATCTCTTTTTGACTAGTCGACTATGGCCACAGCAAATTGACCTTTAAAATACACTCAACATCTTTTTCATGGGTGGATTATGGCCACAGCAAATTGGCCTTTAAAATACACCCAAGATCTGACAGAAAATGTCCACAACCAAGTGTCTGGTGGTTCAAGACGGTGTTGATCAAGTGTTATCAGTGTAATAAAATTAAGTGGTCCCATATAGAATAACGACCCCGATAATTATTCTACAGAAAAAGTGACTATTTCCAAAGACCCCTCGAATATCGATCCCAATGATTACCTGTTACTTCAAGTCTTATTAGTACAGTAGTAGTACATGTATTACTTTTCATACTACTCCAAGAAAGTTGACAAAACCTTCAACCCGGAAAAGGACTTGACGTGCCCTTCATTTCATGAAATTATGGTGTGTGCACAAAATACGTACAGCAATAACATTGCAATGGATAATGTGGAAGCATCAGGTGGTACACTGAGCATTTACACAGAAACATTACGTTGTTATGAAACCAGCAGTTTTGTAGTTAATGACATCGATACAAGAAATCCAACCTAAATGGCCTTCTTGATAAAGAGCATTAGTGTAAGGTTGAAAACAAGCCTAAAAGTAAAATTGACTATGAGCTATAAAAGTAGCTACATGTAGTAGTTTTCAAAAAAGAGCGGAAAACCGACACAAGCCACATGAGTTAAATATATATGAATTCAATGTGCAATAAAAAAAAATGTTGCCATAATTCAGTGCGTGTCCATATCGAAAGAAGTGGAGCACTGAGTTAAATATATATGAATTCAATGTGCAATAAAAAAAAAAAATATTGCTACAATTCAGTGCGTGTCCATATCGAAAGAAGTGGAGCACTGAGTTAAATATATATGACTTCAATGTGCAATAAAAAAAAATATTGCCATAATTCAGTGCGTGTCCATATCGAAAGAAGTGGAGCACTGAGTTAAATATATATGAATTCAATGTGCAATAATAAAAAATATTGCCATAATTCAGTGCATATCCATATGGAAAGAAGTGGCATAGTGAGTTTGATCTATATAACTTAAAGGTGGTTGCATACAATGTAAATAACCGAAATTTGAAATACCATTGTCAGCACAAGAAAACAAATTGGTGACCATTTAAAGTGTCATTCTGAAAACTGATGCATAAGAAGTTCAGAATGCAAAATAAGGTCCAGCGTCAGATGTTTTTGGAAGGCTGTTTATTGACAAATGTACATATGAACACACAGTTCACATAATTATATATATATATTATGCATATGTCTCATTCCTGAATCTTAATGTGTGAATTTATTTTAATTGGAAGGCCCTTCGTTGATAGATTTACATGGACTCAAATATTGACATTAATTTTGTTTCCTCTAGTGTACATCTGTATTTTCACAAATTTTATTCTCTTAATACAGGTAATCTTTGAATCCAGGTGTGAACTTTGTTACCAGTTACATATGACTTATACCACCTAGAATTAGTGTTTGGTAATTTATAACATTTTCCAAAATAACTGCGTAATTATTTTCCCAATGAAAAAGCTTTTTTTCTCAACAGAAATGAAATTTATTCATTTTTTTTGTTTATTTGAGACTCTATATGACTTGTAACATCATAATTCTTTCTTAATATAAAGCATATTCTTTATCTTATGATTTCCCAACATTTTGGTTAATAATGCTAATTTTCTTTATAATAAAAACACAGGATACAAAATATCTGTCAATTCATTTTTCCCTGTACTGAGTATAAATAATTCAAAAGTAAAGGGTCTGTATCCTGTATCTTCTTGGCACTTAAATTTCCTTGAAGGTACAGTAAAACCTCAATAATGAGACCACTATTTGGTCCATCTGAAAGTGGTCTTAATATTGAGTTGGTCTCATTGAGTTATGGTCTTTTCATAAATATTTCAATTCAATGTTGATCAAATGCAATTTTTTTTTTTTAAATGATGGATGAAAATAACATCCCTTGAATCAATTTAATGTTTTTAAAAAGTTTTGTCAAATGTAATGCTGATTATTTTTATAAAACTTTCTTCACATTTAATAAAATCTATAGTCAAATCATGCCGATTAGAAGTCTACCCATTTTAATATTTATGATTTTTCTATAATTATTAAGCTGATTGCTTATTTGATTTATTTAATTGTAGAAATAAGCTTTTTTAATCATCTAATTGTCTCCGACTTCCCCATGCTGTTTTGAATCAAGACAATTTATTTTGAATTGAAAGATCTTGAGGTTTGATTTCAGTTTTAAATTATAGAATTGGAAAGTAGTTATGAAAGTGACTAATATGACGGGATATCTAATTCTTTAATAGTCTGCTCAATATTTGCTGTCGGATCTGGTTTTATACTGCTCAATACATACTGATCTTGTTTTATACTGCTCAATACCTGCTGGCTGATCCAGGGGTTTTACTTTAGGATTTGACTTTCACTTGTCCAGGGGGCAAGTTACTTTGAACATCTACGAGCCCCCAGTGAAAACAGGTTGCCCGATCTTTAAGTTAGTTGGTGTTTGTTAATGTTTAAAACAAAATATGTGTAATATTAAGGTGAATTTTAGTTTATATGTATCAAACACAATTTGCAAGCATTTCACCCTTGATATACTGTAGAAAATAAAAAAAACCCGAAAGATTTCATTTACATAAATGAACGACAGGCAAATCTTTTTTTGAAAAATCACTTGCCCGCAGTGATTTTAACCCGGCACGGGCAAGCGGGCATCCACTTGAGAAAAACCCTGCTGATCTTTTATTTTAGTGCTCAAGATTTGCGGTTTGATCTGGTTTTATCCTGCTCAATATTTGAGAAAACCCCGGAGGGATCCTCCGGGGACCACCTGTAAGGGAGTCTGGTTGTCTGCAGGAATGGAATTCAGGGGTGACCAATTCCCTGGCTCCGATGGAGTCGCCTGGGAGACTATGAGAAGGGGGGTGTGTTTTGGGGTTGTCGTCCTCAGACCTCACCAAGGAGAGGCAGTAAGGAGGGTGTGGCGGGAGGGAGCTCTCACAGGACCAAGCCCCTCACACCACTTGTAAGACCTGGTTGGTTCCTGGAAGCCAGTTTGTCTGCAGGGTGGGTTCTTGGGGTGGGTTCTTGGGTGGGTTCTTTGGGTGGGTTCTTTGGGTGGTTCTTGGGGTGGTTCTTTGGTGGGTTCTTGGGGTGGCCATGATCTTTTCGTTTTTTTTTCCTTTAGTTTTCTCCTCCATCTTCCATGGTTGACCTATGAGAAAAAATATACATGCATGATTAGTTTTCTCCTCCATCTTCCATGGTGGAACTACATCCGGCATGTATCTTTTTTCGCATAAGATATGATATGTAAAATGGAGGCATGTTTCTTTTTTCTCATAAGTAAATTGCCTCCCTCAGATGAGGGAGGCATTTTACACATATCATTTTCCCATTGTCCATACATCTTCTCATTGTCCACATTTGTTGTCCTTGGATTTTTTCATTGTCTAGATCTTCTCTTCCTTTCATTTTCTTATTGTCCAGATCTAATGATTCTTTTTATTTGACTTCAGCCATGTCTCCATCTGATGCAGTGACGACAGCAGCCTGTGGCCTGGTGGTTTCCTGCCCCTGTGTGTGAAGGCGTTTTCCAGTTTTTAGGCTGTAATAGACAGGTATGTTTTTATCTCTTGCTTTTAAGCACTCTTACTGAAAGTACAGTCAAACCTGTCTTAAGCAGTCAGTCTGGAGAACAGGAGAAAGTGCCCACTTAACAGAAGTGGCTGCTAAATAATGGTTCCCACATGTAGCAAAATACAATAGTTGGGTAATATGAAAACTGTATTAGCAGCCACCTGTATTAAGTGGTCAATCTACATTTACTGGTCAGGTTTGACTGTACAAAAGACTACTTTAAAAAAAGTTTCATAAATATATTAAAGGCATTCCAGCGAGTTTTTTTTTTCCTATGGACAGATTTTTCTAATCTTTTAAAGATTAGTAATTTAGACTATAAGAAAAAGATATCTGATATCCTTCATTTTCTCATTGGCCATATCTTGTTGTCTTTTTGTTTTCTTATGTCCATATATTGTTGTCCCTTCATTTTCTCATTGTTAATATCTGTTGTCCTTTCATTGTCTCATTGTCCACATTTAATTGTCCTTTCAATTTCTTACTGGCCACACACAAATCTTGTTGTCCTTGGATTTTTTCATTGTCTAGATCTTCTCTTCCTTTCATTTTCTTATTGTCCAGATCTAATGATTTTTTTTATATGACTTCAGCCATGTTTCCATCTGATGCAGTGACGACAGCAGCCTGTGACCTGGTGGTTTCCTGCCCCTGTGTGTGAAGGTGTTTTCCAGTTTTTAGGCTGTAATAGACAGGTATGTTTTTATCTTGTTGTCCTTGGATTTTCTCATTGTCTAGATCTTCTCTTCCTTTCATTTTCTTATTGTCGAGATCTTATGATTCTTTTTATTTGACTTCAGCCATTTCTCCATCTGATGCAGTGATGACAGCAGCCTGTGGCCTGGTGGTTTCCTGCCCCTGTGTGTGAAGGTGTTTTCCAGTTTTTAGGCTGTAATAGACAGGTATGTTTTTATCTTGTTGTCCTTGGATTTTCTCATTGTCTAGATCTTCTCTTCCTTTCATTTTCTTATTGTCCAGATCTAATGATTCTTTTTATTTGACTTCAGCCATTTCTCCATCTGATGCAGTGATGACAGCAGCCTGTGGCCTGGTGGTTTCCTGTCGCTGTGTGTGAAGGTGTTTTCCAGTTTTTAGGCTGTAATTGACAGGTATGTTTTAATCTCTTGCTTTTAAGCACTCTTACTGAAAGTACAGTCAAACCTGTCTTAAGCAGTCAGTCTAGAGAACAGGAGAAGTGTCCACTTAACAGAAGTGGCTGCTAAATAATGTTCCCACATGTAGCAAAATACAATAGTTTGGTAATATGAAAACTGTATTAGCAGCCACCTGTATTAAGTGGTCAATCTGCATTTACTGGTCAGGTTTGACTGTACACAAGACTACTTTAAAACATTGGGAGCAGGAGATTGTGGATTTTATCATCGGCCATGACAAACCAAAGTTTTAAAAATGATGCTGGTATAGCCCCTTACTTGGCACTCAGCACACAACGGTAGTTCCTGGATTTGTTGGCTTGGTGTCAGGATGTTATTGGTTATGGTATCATAGCACATGTGACCACACTTTCTCAAGTAGACCAGTACTTAGCACCTAGGAAGGTCATGAAAATTACTTGTTTCGGATGAAGTGATGAAAAATAAACACAACTTTTTATACATATCTTAAGCTTTAAGCAACTTAGTTTGGCTTATTATACTTTGTAAGATCTAGATAACATGTTGATTGATGTTATTAAACAAACTATTTCTAAAATTTTAAATGTTTTATGTGATGGTTCTCTATATGTTGCCAGCTATTTCTATCTTACATTTATTGCTGGTCTAGTATGACAGTATGTATAATAAGGGAAGCAACTTGGAACTAGAACCGCAAGCGGTATCTCGGTTTTTGCTTTTAACCTAATCAACTTGGAACACTTTATATCAACTCAGCCACAATTTTCAATATGAAACAGAACGCAAAGGTTTTTTGAAGACCTACTCTCAACTGCACAGTTTTTTTTGTGTGCAATGTTAGAACATTCAAACTCTTCTAGCGCAAATATTTTCCCATACCCTATACTTTGAAATCCTTCACATTCTGTGGTGCTGTCAACAAGGAACAAAATGCTGAAAACCGCATTTCAATCAGACTTTAACATATTGAGTTATAAGCAAAAGAGTGATTTCAAGCACAAAGAGAATTGAAAAGAACGAGATTTCCAGTCTTCTAGAACATTCCCAGGAAAAGCGCGCGAAAGACCGACGCACAACAAATTTAGTACGCTCTAGAAATAGTTCAGTATTTTTTCTATGAAATATACTTATTTATAGACGGTAATACAAAAAATTATATCTGTAAATAGGCTTGTTTGATATTTTTTCATATCATTATTGCATAAGACAATTATGATATAAAAGCGTTATTAGTTGTTTTGGTTTTGGCGAATTAATTTTCAATGAGAGCATCTCGGCAGGCTGGAAGAATTCAATATACATAGTAATTAAGGGGTTTCATGTCATAACACGGTGGATTCTTTTTTGTTGTTTTAAATCATTTTCACAAAGTAGCATTCCTCAATTGATGGAAAAGGATTGTATTTAACTTACTGAAATCACTTTCATGTTTACATCAAAAAGAAAAGTAATAACACCAAGCTGAATGATATATACAAGCTGCACCCCTTATTTACAGTAATTTTATAGTCCATAACGATGCATTAACCAATAACAGGAGTCCTTTTATTCAGCTTGGAATTATTTACCGCTGTTAGCGTACATTTGATTGGTTTAAGATGCGAGTTGAAATCGAAATTATACAGCTACGCCGAAAAAGTATATAAGTCGCACTAGTCGAACATTCTTTTTCTTATATATCACAATTTGAAGCATAAAAACTGATTAACAATTATTCCAAAAAAGGATCAAACTTTGGACTGCCGTAAAATGAACAAATCAAGTCCGATCTTCAAAAACTAAACATTATACGAAAGAACTATTTAGAACTAAAACTTTTGTTCATATACTCTCAATGAAATATCTTTAGTTTTGGAGCACTTTGGGGCCGAATAAAAACACAATTATCGTAATATGACCTTGACCTTTTCAATTATTTTAATATTTTTAGCTCACCTGAGCACGAAGTGCTCAAGGTGAGCTTTTGTGATCACCTTTTGTCCGTCGTCCGTGCGTGCGTCCGTCCGTCGTCAACAATTTGCTTTAAACAACATCTCCTCCTGAACCGCTGAAGGGATTTTGACCAAACTTCACAGGAATCATCCTTATGATGCCCTCTATCAAAGTTGTACAAATTATTCAGATTGGTTGAAAAAGTAGGTCACAGGAGCTAAAAATAGATTTTAAAAACTCAAACTTTGAAAATCTTCTTCTGCAAAACTGCAAGGCCTAGAGCTTAGATATTTGGTATGTAGCATCATCTAATGGTTCATTACCAAGATTGTTCAAATCATAGCCCTATGGTGATAAATGCCCCCCCACACCAGGGGTCACTTGTTTTACATAGTTATATAGGAAAATCTTAAAAAATCTTCTTCTGTGAATCCATAAGGCCCAGAGCTTAGATATTTGGTATGTAGCATCATCTAATGGTTCATTACCAAGATTGTTCAAATCATAGCCCTATGGTGATAAATGCCCCCGCACCAGGGGTCACTTGTTTTACATAGAGTAATATGGGAAAATCTTAAAAAATCTTCTTCTGTAAATCCATAAGGCCCAGAGCTTAGATATTTGGTAAGTAGCATCATCTAATGGTTCATTACCAAGATTGTTCAAATCATAGCCTTACAGTGATAAATGACCCCGCACCAGTGGTCACTTGTTTCACATAGAGTTACATAGGAAAAGACCTAGAGCTTAATCTATAGATTTGATGTGAAATATTGTCTAGTGGTCCGTACCCACATAATTCATATAGACCAATCATAAAAAAAATATTTTGCAATATTACTAGTTTGAGAGATTATGACTAGATAATGGTTAAAATTTGGCCCTTGATTGAATCATTTTTTACTTTAAATTACATACTTGATATATGTTTTATATTAAAATCAGTATCTACGATTAAATAAAATGATAAAAAGACTAAGAGAATATATTGTGTCAATTGTATATTAAATAAAAGTTTTCTTTAAGAAAGATATGAAAGTACAGATAATCGGGATTGTTGGTAATAAAAACACATTCGGTCGTTTTAGGTTATAATATTATTAACCAATGAAAAATTAGGAAACTATTCAGCCCTACATTTCCGGTTTCAGTTTGGTAGGTATACGAATCTCTTCAGAAATTTCAACGAATTATCGAAGATCATTAATCTAATAGACCTAAAAAGCGATTGAAAAGTAGGTCAGTAGGTCAAATCTTAGAAAAATCTTGTTTACACATTAGAGGCTACAATTTTGATTCAATCTTCCTCGAACTTGGTCAGAATGTTTGTCTTGGTGATATCTTGAACCAGTTTTAAAATGGATCAGGTTGGATCCAAAAGTAGGTCAGTAGGTCAAATCTTAGAAAAACCTTGTTTACACACTGGAGGCCACAATTTTGATTCAATCTACCTCAAACTTGGTCAGCACAAATGTCCTCAGGTGAGCGTCTTTAGGGCCATCTTGGCCCTCTTGTTTTAATTGTGAGGCCCTTTCAAACATAACAATACATATCGTGTGAAAATTTTGTGTGTATACGTCTTTCAAATGGTATGCAGGAAACAGAATTCTATCTGATCTCTAACAAAAATGGATAGGTTTTTCGTAGACCTACCCTCATTTGCACATTTTTTTTTTTTGCAAGGTTCGAACATTCAACCTTCCGTTGGTCAAAAGCTTTCAGCCACACGGACCCTGGAATCCTATCATATGTTATTAGGCTATCAACAGGGAACAGAATGCAAAAAGCCGCATTCGAATCGGACTTAAAAGTTTTGAGTTATAAGCAAAATAATGATTTCAAGAAAAGAGCCCCCTTGCGGCAAAATGAAAAAGAAAATTGATTAAAGTTTTACCATTAGGTACCTAGCAAAGCAGCAAATAGTTCAATCAAGTTACTAGTCGCACAAGTCAAACTATTTATTTTATATATCAGAATTTGAAGCATAAAACCTGATTTTCAATTATTCCAAAAAAGGATCAAACTTTGGACTGCCGTATAATGACCAAATTAAGTCCGATCTTCAAAAACTAAACATCACTGGAAAGAGCTCTTTAAGAACTAAAACTTTTGTTCATATACTCTCAATGAAATATTTTTAGTTTTGGAGCTATTTGTGGCCAATAAAAACACAATAATCGTAATATGACCTTGACTTTTTCAATTATTTTAATATTTTTTTAATTGTGAGCCCCTTTCAAACATAACAATACATATCGTGTGAAAATTTTATGAAAAATGAACAGAAAGTAAAGTCAGGAGCGACAAAAACATGTTTTTGAAATTTTAAAATTTAGTGAAGTTTGACCGTCTCTAGAGGACAAACCACGCATTTCCTAAATTCGCCACCCCATATATTTTGTGCATATATGTCTTGCAAATCGTATGCAGCAAACAGAATTCTTCTATCTGATCTCTAACAAAAGTGGGTAGGTTTTTCGTAGACCTACCCTCATTATTCAACTTTTTTCCAAGGTTCGAATATTCAACCTCTCCTAGAACAATTTTTTTCTGTACTCGATGATGAGATTTCCATCATATTTGATTGAGCTTTCAACAAGAAACATTATGTAAAAAAACGCATCTAAATCAGATTTCAAATTTTTGAGTTATTAGCAAAACAATGATTACATGCATTGCGCCCCCTAGTGGCTAAATCAGAAATAAAAGTGAAAAGTTTGACCATTTAGGCACAAGTTCAGATAAAGATGACTCCATGCCCAAAAGTTCATAGCTGTAGCTTTTCTCATCTGGCTGCTAGGCTGGCTACAAAAATGGGTGGAATTGGAAAAATAACTAGAACTGCAAAGCAGCATCTCGGTTTTCACTTTTAACTTGACTAGTAAGAGTACTGGTTTCAACTGCAGACATAATTGATTGATATTAACTTTATTCGAACATTATTAACATATAAAAGTGAAATACGTTGTCAGAAAGTTTGGAAAAAGTTGATACTTAATACAAAACAATCGTGTACTATATTACAAAGGGATACCTCCTGACCTTATTTGATGATAACAGCCTTAATCGAATTTGATTGAGAGTGTTAAAAATTGAAAATATAAAGTTTGAAGATAAGAAAGTGCGATATTTTTTTTTCTTATTTTTTTTTTAATATTCATGGGGGAAAACTCAATATATAATAGGCTGATAACATTTGTTAACCTTCTTGCCCGAATTTAGGAAAGAACACGGTGGTTAAGTTTAAAAGTGATTGCTTAGAGAATGAACATGCAAGAAATCGCGAGTTTGAACTAAAAAAAATTTATTTACGATTTTTCGATAAAGGACCAAACTTTGTACTGCTGCCAAATGAAGTCCGATCTTCAAAATCTAAACACAACTACAAAGATCTCTTTACAAACTAATTTTTAGCTCACCTGAGCACAACGTGATCGCCTATTGTCCGTCGTCCGTGCGTGCGTCTTGCGTCAACTTTTCCTTTAAACCACTTCTCCTCCTAAACCACTGGATGGATTTTGACCAAACTTCACAGGAATCATCCTTATCATGACCTCTATCAAAGTTGTTCAAATTATTTTGATTGGGTGAATAAGTAGGTCACAGGAGCTAAAAATAGATTTTTAAAATGCAATCTTAGAAAATCTTCTCCTGCAAAACTGTAAGGCCTAGAGCTTTAATAATTGGTATGTAGAATTGTCTTATGAACATCTACAAAAGTTGTTCAGATCATGACCCTGGGGTTAGAATTGACCCCGCACCAGGGGTTACTTGTTTTACATAGAGTTATAAAGGAAAATCTTAAAAATCTTCTTTTATGAATCCATAAGGCCTAGAGCTTAGATAATTAGCTCACCTGAGCACAACGTGCTCATGGTGAGCTTTTATGATTGCCTTTTGTCCGGCGTCTGTTGTCCGTCCATCTGTCCATCTTGCGTCAACTTTTTCCATTAAACATCTCCTCCTAATCCGCTGAAGGGATTTTGACAGAGGACATCATAAGGATGATTCCTATGAAATTTTAACAAAATTGTACAAATTATTATGATTGGTTGAAAAAGTAGGTCACAGGAGCTAAAAATAGATTTAAAAATGCAATCTTAGAAAATCTTCTCCTGCAAAACTATAAGGCCTACAGCGTGTAGAATTGTCTTATAAACCTTTACAAAAATTGTTCAAATCATGGCCCAAGGGTCAAAATTTGCCCTGTCCCAGGGGTCACTTTATTAGCTCACCTTAGCACAACGTTCTCATGGTGAGCTTTTGTGATCGCCTTTTGTCCGGCGTCCGTCCGTGATTCTTGCATCAACTATTCCTTTAAACAACTTCTCCTCCTAAATCACTGGATGGATTTTGATAAAACTTTATAGGAATGTTCATAATGGGGCCCTTTACCAAAGTTGTTAAAATTATTTTGATTGGTCATAAATTTAGGTCACAGGCGCTAAAAAAAGATTTTAAAAATCAAAATTTAAAAAATCTTCTTCTCAGAAACCACAAGGCCTAGCCTTTTGATTTTTGGTATGTAGCATGATCTTATGACTCTCTACCAAGATTGTTCAAATTATGACCCTGGGGTTAAAATTGGCCCCGCCCCAGGGGTCACTTGATTTAACATAGGCTTATATAGGAAAAAAACTTGAAAAATCTTCTTCTCAAAAACCACAAGGCATGGAGTTAAGATATTTGGTGTGTAGCATTGTCTAGTGGATCTCTACCAAGTTTGTTCAAATCATGACCCTGGGGTCAAAATTGGCCCCGCCCCAGGGGTCACTTGATTTAACATAGGCTAATATAGGAAAAACTTGAAAAATCTTCTTCTCAGAAACCACAAGGCCTAGCCTTTTGATTTTTAGCTCACATGAGCACAACGTGCTCAAGGTGAGCTTTTCTGATCGCCTTTTGTCCGGCGTCCGTCGTCCGTCGTCCGTGCGTGCGTGCGTGCGTGCGTGCGTGCGTCCGGCGTCAACAATTGCTTCAAACAACATCTCCTCCTAAACGGCTTGGCCAATTTGAAAAATATTTTGCAGGAATGTTCCTTGGATGAAGCTCTACTAAAGTTGTATAAATGGTTCTGGTCCATTGCATAATTAGGTCACAGGAGCTAAAAATAGATTTTAAAAATGAAAATTTAAAAAATCTTCTTCTCTGAAACCACAAGGCCTAGCCTTTTGATTTTTAATATGTAGCATGATCAAATGACTCTCTACCAAGATTGTTCAAATTATGACCCTGGGGTCAAAATTGGCCCCGCCCCAGGGGTCACTTGATTTAACATAGGCTAATAGGAAAAAAACTTGAAAAATCTTCTTCTCAGAAACCACAAGGCCTAGCCTTTTGATTTTTGGTATGTAGCATGATCTTATGACTCTCTAACAAGATTGTTCAAATTATGACCCTGGGGTCAAAATTGGCCCCGCTCCAGGGATCACTTGATTTTACATAGACTTACATTGGAAAAAAAACTAGAAAAATCTTCTTCTCAAAAACCACAAGGTCTGGAGTTTATATATTTGGTATGTAACATGGGCTAATAGACCATTTACCAAGTTTGTTCAAATCATCACCCTTGGGTCAAAATTGGCTCTACCCCAGGGGTCACTTGATTTTACATAGCCTAATGAGCGATCCAGGGCCATCATGGCCCTCTTGTTTTACATATGCTTATTTAGGGAAAACCTAGAAAAATCTTCTCATCAGAAACCACATGGCCTGGTGTTAAGATATTGGATATGTAGTATTGTCTGGTGGATCTCTACTTAAGTTGTTCAAATCATGGCCCTTGGGTGAAAATTGGCCCTGCCCTAGGGGTCACTTGATTTTACATAGGAAAAATAAAAAAATCATCTCCTGAAATACTGCAAGGCTTAAAGCTTGGATATTTGGTATGTAGAATTGTCTTGTGAACTACTACAAAAGTTGTTAAAATAATGACCTTACCAAAGTTTGTTTTTAATCATGGCCCTGTGTCAAAATTGGTCCCACTTTAAGTATGTTCATATTATAAACCATTGAAAGCAATATTTCTCAGGTGAGCGATTAAGGGCCATCATGGCCCTCTTGTTTTTAAATAGAGTTATATATGAAAACCTTCAAAATTCTTCTTGTGAAAACCCATAAGGCCTGGAGCTTAGATATTTGGTGTGTAGCAACATCTTATGGACCCTTACCAAGATTGTTAAAATAATAGCCCTAGGTCAAAAATAGGCCTGCCCCAGGGGACACTTATTTTACATAGAGTTATGTAGGAAAACCTTCAAAATTCATCTTGTCAAAACCCATGAGGCCTGGAGTTAAGATATTTGGTGTGTAGCATCATCTTATAGACACTTACCAAGATTGTGAAAATTATGGACGTGAAAACGACATCTCATCTGAAATCACTTGACAGAATTTGATTAAATTTTGCAGGGATGATCTTTGGGTGACGCTTCACAAAAGTTCATGAAATTATTTTGATCCATAAAAAAACATTGCTGCCAGGGGCAGGGCTTATTTGCCTTATATGTATATAGTGAAATCTTTAAATGACATCTCCTCTGAAACTGCTGGACAGAATTTGATAAAATTTTACACGGATCATCTCCTTCAAAACTACTGGCCAGATTTCAAAATGTTTTAATACAGACTGATGTTCCTTGGGTAACCATATACTCAGGTGAGCGATCCAGGGTCATCATGGCCCTCTTGTTTGTTCATATACTCTCCACAAAATATTTTAGATTTGGATCTATTTTGAGCTGAAGAAAATGGCAATTATCGTTATATAAACTTGACCAATGAAAATACTGTTTAATTTTTGATTTATGAGAATCTGTGTCTCATAAAACTACACAACCAGTGGAGAAAATGATGAAGCTTGAACAAAGACACACACACTAAAAACTCATGTTTTTGAAATTGTAATTCATCCAATTAGTGAAGTTTGCCGCATGCTGTTGACAAACAATACATACCGGGCTTAACTCGCTTACCCAAATATTCTCTGTATATATGTTTAGCAAATTAAATAATGCAAATATAATTCATCTATCTTATCTAAAATAATATTGAACAGGTTTCTCATAGGCCTTATCCTATCTGCACTTTTTAAGAGGTTCGAACATTCAACCTCTTGTAGCGAAAATAGTTTCACTACCTGATACTTTGAAAACAATCATATTCTATGGTGCTCTCAACAAGAAACAAAACGCTGAAAAC
This sequence comes from Solen grandis, assembly GCA_021229015.1. Taxonomy (NCBI): domain Eukaryota; kingdom Metazoa; phylum Mollusca; class Bivalvia; order Adapedonta; family Solenidae; genus Solen; species Solen grandis. The sequence goes on along the minus strand of JAIFHC010000766.1, from coordinate 12,751 downwards.
CGCATTTGAATCGGACCAACTTTTTAGCTCACCTGAGCACGTGTGCTCAGGATGAGCTTTTAGGATCGATGAATGTCCGTCGTCCGTCCGTCCGTCCGTCGTCCACAATTTGTTCGTTTGCACTCTAGCATCTTCATTTTATGAGCAATTATCTTCAAACTTTAAAACAATGTATATAACCATAAAATCTCGGCCAAGTTCGATCATGGCTGATATCGGAACATTAGGTCAGGAGTTATGCCCCTTTTAAAATTCAAAAAAGCCAGATTACAATTTGTTCGTTTGCACTCTAGCATCTTCATTTTATGAGCAATTATCTTCAAACTTTAAAACAATGTATATAACCATAAAATCTCGGCCAAGTTCGATCATGGCTGATATCGTACAATTAGGTCAGGAGTTATGCCCCTTTTAAAATTAAAAAAAGCCAGATTTCACATTGTTTGCTTTCTAGCATCTTCATTTCATGAGCAATTATCTTCAAACTTTATATCAATGTTTATAACCATAAAATCTCGGCCAAGTTCGATTATGGCTGATATCATACCATTAGGTCAGGAGTTATGCCCCTTTTAAAATTAAAAAAAGCCAGATTTCACATTGTTTGCACTCTAGCATCTTCATTTCTTTAGCAATTGCATTCAAACTTAATGACATTGTTTATAACCAAAAAATCTCAGCCAAGTTTGATTTTGGCTGATATCGGACCATTAGGTCAGGAGTAACACCCCTTATATTATTTAAAAAAGTCAGATTGCACTTTGTTTGCACTCTAGCATCTTTATTTTTTAGGTCATTGTCTTTAAATTTTATAACAATGTTTATAACCATCAAATTTTGGCTAAGTTGGATTATGGCTGAAATTGGACCCTTAGGTCAGGAGTTACGCCCCTTTTAAAATTGAAAAAAGCCAGATTTCACTTTGTTTGACCTCTAGGTCACCAGGTCAAATCTTAGAAAAACCTTTTGAACACTCTAGAGGCCACAGTTTTAGCCCAATCTTCATGAAACTTGGTCAGGATGTTTATCTACATGATATCTCTGATGAGTTCGAAATTGGGTCATGTGGGGTCAAAAACTAGGTCACCAGGTCAAATCTTAGAAAAACCTTGTGAACACTTTAGAGGCCACAGTTTTGGCCCAATCTTCATGAAACTTGGTCAGGATGTTTGTCTACATAATATCTCGGATGGGTTTGAAAATGGGTCATGTGGGGTCAAAAACTAGGTCACCAGGTCAAATCTTAGAAAAACCTTGTGAACACTCTACAGGCCACAGTTTTAACCCAATCTTCGTGAAACTTGGACAGGATGTTTGTCTACATGATATCTCGGATGAGTTCGAAATTGGGTCATGTTGGGTCAAAAACTAGGTCACCAGGTAAATTCAGGTAGGATCAAAATGTAGGCCACTTAGTCAAATGTTAGAAAAACACTTTAGATGCCAGATTTTTTGTCATTTTGCCTAACACAGCCATCTTAATCAGGTGAGCGACACAGGGCCATCTTGGCCCTCTTGTTTAGGTATCGCCTAGCGGTAAAATGAGAATATTGATGAATATTTCTTCCATTGGGTACCTAGAAATGAACCAAATAGCTCAATTAAGTATGCAATATGCATTGGTTGAATTATCTGATCTGTTCTTAGATGTCCCAATTTTGATCTAACTGATTGATTTTTTTTTTTCGATAAAGGATCAAACTTTGGAGTACCGTCAAAAGACCAAATGAAGTTGGATCTTCAAAAACTAAACACCACTGGAAAGATCTATTCACAAACTAAAATTTTGTTCATATACTCTCTATAGATTATTTTTTGATTAGATTGAGAGCTATTTTGTGCCGATAAAAATAACAATAATCGGTATTATGACCTTGACCTTTGTATATTTTCATCGTTATTTACTATGAGTTTATTTGTATTATTTAAATACATAAACAGTGAAAAAATGAAGATTGAACAAAAAATAAAGTCAGGAGCTGCAAAAAAGAAGAAACATATGGATTTTCAATTGTTTGATAAAAGGATCAAACTTTGGACTGTGGTAATTTGATCAAATGAAGTCCGATCTTCAAAAACTAAAATCCAATGGAAAGATCTTTTCACAAACTAAAACTTTTGTTCATATACTTTCTATAAAATATTTTTAGATTTGAAGCTATTTCATGCCAATAAAAATAACAATAATCTGTATTATGACCTTGACCTTTGCATATCTTCGATGTTTTTTTTTCTATGCTTTTATTTGTATTATAAAAATGCATAAACAGTGAAATAATGATGAAGATTGAACAAAAAATAAAGTCAGGAGCTGCAAATAACCTTAAAAGTCATGCTTTTAAAATGTTTTTCGAAAATATTGATTAAGTTTGACCGCGTACTGTGGACAAACTATGCATTTCCCGAATTCGCCACCCCATATATTTTGTGCGTATTTGTCTTGCAGATCATATGCAACAAACTTCTATCTCATCTCTGAATAAAATGGGTAGGTTTTTCGTAGACCTACCCTTATATCACAGTTTTTACGAGATTCAAACATTCAACCTCCTGTAGCACGAAAGTTTTATATACACTCATTTTTGGAACCTATCATATTTTATTGGGCTATTTACAAGGAACATTATGCCAAAAAAACGCATTTGAATCGGACCTCAAATAATTGAGATATTGCTTATTAAACATCTTCATATAAAACGCCCCCTGGCGGGAAAATCAAAACAAAAATGAACATTTTCTCACGTTAGGATCATCTTCAAATACGTGGTTATTACTGATAAAAGTTTCATAGATGTGGCTTTTTTCACCTCGGAGCTATGCCGTTCACAAAAAAAAAACGGAACAAGAACAAAGGGTTCCAAACCTAAATACCCAGTCCTAGTTTATAGCTAGAATTTAATTTTTCAATGATTGGGAAACAAATTCTTGAAACATAACGCAAATGTCTCTTGACAGTTCCTGAGTTGGACCAGTACTTTGCACCTGGGAAGGTTATGAGAAATCCTTGCAAGAAATGGGTTGGAACCCACAAACTTTGAATCCAGTTATGTTACAATCTCATTAAGATCAGCTCTTTGGTTTCATTCCGATACTCTTAGTTTTGAGTCCTGTTGGTTTGTTTTAACTGTTGACACCTATACCTTATTACAGCATGCTGCCAATCTGGGGGATCCTGTAGATGATTTGAGGACTGCCAGCTGTGTCCAATGGGTTTATCACAGCCATCCCAGGACAAATGCTGTAGCAGACTAGTGTGTTGGTCAGTAGTGTTTTATTTCAAAGTATTTTCTTACACATTATAAAACATGTAAAATAGCAGTGCATCAAACCCAATATTGACCAGCTGTTTAAAAAAAAACATTACTTTTAATAGGGAAGCTTTGAATTTCCAACAAGACGCTGATCACAACACACAAGTTGATGACAGCACATAATGACAAAATTTACAATATTTAAGTAAAATAGCTAAGATACCACTTCATGTTCATTCTACAAGTTAATAGGGCATCTTGTACAGGACATAAATTTAAAATATAAATCAAAAGGTTAAGATTAAAAAAGTATAGCTAAAGAGTTGTCTTCTGGGGACTAAGAAATTTTCTCAGCTGGGGATTTTAAAAGGAAAAAAAATGAAGACTATTCCCCCTCCCCCCCTTTTTTTTAGTTTACCAATAGATAGCTCATTGAACAAATAACTGATAAAAGTCTATGTAATCTTGTATTACTGAAATTACTGATTTTTGTTAGAAATCTGGCCATTTATAAGTGTAAATCCCAGCTACTGAACCTTATATATAGCAGCTGTTATATTACATTTATGTGCTGTATGGTGTAGGATAAAGTATGCGAGATGAACAATTAGTGTGTTCTCCTTTAAGTGAAATGAAAATGTCTGGTTATCACTTGATTTAGAGAGGTTATATTTTTGCTTCAGCAAGGGTAAGCTAGTGCAGAAATTTATTCTTCCTAGGTGCAGAAATGGCAAAAAAATAATCCATTAAATCAAACCTGATTATGTCAAATGGTACATTATTGTTGGGCTATCTCATGACATTTTTTAAAATAAGCCAAGCATGTTCCCATTCAGGACATTAGTTTGTTTCCACAAAGAGAACTTAATTTGTTCAACATTGATTTTCAGCTACAAGTGAACTAGCACTGCATTATAGCTGGAAGTGCTAGTGTCAATCTTGGGACGAGTTCTTGGAGGAGGTGAGGATTTGTTAAATCGCTAACAATGAATTTTAGACAATTTACAAGGATGAAATTCTTAAAAATAATCCACTTCAGCTTTAAAATGAAATACTGGCATAATCTTGGAGTGTTTTTTTTTCTGATTTTGTTACTTTTTTGCAAATATTTAATTATAATATTAATTAAGCATTTTTTGTGTGTCTATTCCATCACTTTCAGTGATAGTTCTACTACGCTGTGTGATTGACTTTGACTTTTCCAATAATTTTACATCGATAAAACTGCGGTCGCTTTCCTGCTTACTGTAGAAAACAAAAGGCATTGTGTATGCCAATCAGAACGTAGCTCCGCCCCTTGGCTTCACCTTATTATTGATTTTTGCTCAGTTCTCGGTTAACTTTCGTAATGGAAGTGTCAGCCGAGACGGACTTAAAAAATCATTATCCCTATAAAGGGTGTCAGCAGTGCATTTTGGAAAGGTTTTGAAATGACATTCGATGATTTTATATAATTCCTACATGAAGAAGTACTGCAATTAAAATGGCTAGATGTCGTTAAAAGCCACACGTTCGTAGACCATGATGACAAGGACAAATAGCATGCTCCGTTTGACAGTAACTATGCCACAGTGCTTTATTAATTCAAGAGACAAAATTATTCTTGCTAAAACACCCAGAGTTTAAGTGCCACCTATTTCGTTTGAAACGACATAGTTATCTATTTAAACTCATTCATTATTTCCTCGCAAGATTACATGTCTGTATGTACCAGCACTGCAGTCAATTCATAATTCCGCGAGTTATAAAACACCGGTCTGAATGAAGCTAGTGACGTCACATTCTCTATTTATAGATTGATAAACCTGTGCACTTGATTCCTCTCGCTACGGAGGTGTGGTTTATATTCGTCAACCGAAGCGACAATCTATTTGACAGGTGATAAGGTCGAATGGAATATCGTTTTTTTGTTGAAGTGTAAAGTGGAGAAAAGTCAGTCAATCGCACAACGCAGTAATTATACTTGCCACTGTGTCACCTGCTGTAAGCAGAGATGACACAAAGGGATCACTTTCCCATGTCTATCCATCACACTTTTCCGTGACCACAAGTCACATTCTAATTAAAGAACACTCTTGCGTAAGGCCCATAGCTACTTTGTTTGTATACTCATGGGCCTATGGCCTACATGTATAATGAAACTAAATAAAATGTACCTGATAAGACCTTGAAGAAGTTAGTCAATCAAGCAGCATTAATCCGACATCCTCTTTAATCCGGAACTTTTTAACCTCCTGAGTATGGTAAGGATAAGGGAGTTAATACAGTATTAATCTTTTTGTCTTCCTGAAAGTCATTGAGTGTTTTTTTTTTCTTTTGATTTCTTGTCACCTATTAATTTGTTTCAGAACTCAGCGTATGGACTGATAAGTTCAACATGGAGCCCAGTGTGAATGGACTGATAAGTGCAACATGAAGGTGCCCAGTTAGTGTGGACTACATTGATGCACCATAATTCAGCAACATTGTTGTTATTATGAAACTCTGGTTACTCGAGCCCCCTGAAAACATTTGCCCCAGTGAAACAGCAATTTTTCCCCAGTCAGTTATTTCCCCAGGGAAACTTTACCTGTTGTTTTTCCCCGACTGTCTTAGAGACGAGAGTGTAGATAACCGGTCTAATCCAGATTGGTCTCGCCTTTATGGGCAGTCTTTGAGGTAGGGACTGCTTCATTTTCTACTCATGAAGTGGAGGAACTTCTGGGTCTGGCCAGGGATTTCCACACTGTATCATAGACCCGGGTTTCATGGAATCTCTGGGGGAAAAGCTACTTTGGAAAAACTAAACTGTTACACCGGTAAGTAGATGGATGAAGGGAATGGGGTCACATAATGATGTGAAGGTTGTCAATAGAAGCATACACTAGTGAGAGAATCATAATGGACTTAAATACACTGTGTAGGTAAATATATGTATGAACAATACATATCTTTTTTCTGTACTGCAGGGTATACCCACATAATATGTAAACAACCATACTTCCATTCACAAAAGTGAAGTGGAGGCGATATAAGGAATCAAGTCTGTTGCGTTGCGTTCCAGTGCTGAGTCGAGGCAATTTAGCAGGGGTATTCATCAACTTAGATAGGTTAGACGTTTGCGAGGATGAGGCCCAACATCCATGTGGTATTACTTTGTGAAGTAACTCGAAAAAAGACAAATGGGCACAGGTTTCCAGAATATTTTGCTGCACTGAAAAAGTAATTTATCCTGGTTTTTCCTGGGCGATTCGACCACATCGCAAACATTGTATACCTCTTTTTTATTGTTCATTAAGTCTCATTCCTTTTTTTTCCACATTAAGTCTCATCAGTTCCCTATCGGTGTTTACACCAGAGGGGACTTAAGGTTTGGCCTCTGTTTGTCTTTCTATCCTGGTTACTATGGTAACGGAAAAATGCACCTCACCAGTAGGGGACTCATGTGTTGCATGCAACACCAGTTACTCGTTTTTTTGTTCATTAAGTCTTTTCATGAAGTCTTTATTTTTTTTTGGTAATCTTTAATTTTTTCTCGGTTCATTAAGTCAAATTCTTTTTTTGTTTGTTTATTAAGTCCTGTAGAAGGTCATTTTCAATGGCATTTTGTTTTTTGAAGCCATTATGTTATTGTTTATCAATGTTGTGTACATTTTGTTGCTTTCATGAGAACTATATGGAAGATTGGTTTTAACCAAACATGTAACCACTCTAAATAAATACTGTACTGAAATACTCTATTACTTATTATATCTTTCCAGTTACAGAGACATGATTACTAGCTGTAAATATTAAAATGCTTTCAATAGAAATGCATCCTGCCATTTAGCACAAGTCTTATGAAAAATGACCTATTAGACTGTCCCTGGCTGAGTGATTAGAGAGTCTGCCTCCAAAGCAGGAGATTGTGGGTTCGATCCCTGGCTGTGACATACTAAAAGATGTTAGATGGTATAGCGCTCTTGCTTGGCGCTCCGCATATAAGGGTAGTTCTAAGACTGGTTAGCCTGGAGTCAGGATAATGCAACTGGGTGTGGTATCATGCCACATGTCTTTGGCGTGATACTGTATTATGGCTGCACTATACCTGTCTCAATTAAGTAGACTGTCTCCAAATGACTGAAAATGCATTATTATTATATGTAAAGAATGTTTAAAGCATACTTATCAATACTTTTATTCTAAAGTTTGTCAAATGAGTTCTCAAGTAAATAATATCTAGTAATTGTAAATGAATACCAATACATGTATTTTAAATGTTTGATATAATTTTCATCATCTTCAAACAAGTAAATATTTGATAAATCTTCTCTCAGTTGCCTTAATCACCATCAAAGTCTCAAAGTTTAAAACGCTAAGCCTGAATCTGGCAAACTACATACTACTGATATACTTGTTAATTGACAGTGCTGTACAATAAATATATACTTGAATGAATAAAACACTACTTGAATTTTGTTCAGTAAAACAACATATTAAAAATTATTTACTTTTTCATAAACATTTAAAAAAACATGAGATTAATAATATATATATATTATATATATATACACACACACAACATATTGAGAGAGAGCACTTGCAGAGAGACTTGACTTTTGAGTTTACTGTCCCTTTGACAGTATATCAGTCATATAGCGACGTCCAGCTAATTACAGGTGGAGGAAGACCCCGAATGCATGGAGGCATGCGGGTAGAACCACCGACCTACGGCAAGCCAGCTGGAAGGCTTCCTCACATGAAAATCCGAATGACCCTGCCGGGATTCGAACCTACGCGGTGAGGGGCTGAGTGAGTGCTAGTCAGCAACTTTACCCTCTCGGCCACGGAGGCTCCTTGCAGAGAGAAACAAAGTGAGTTTGTAACTTGAAATGACTCGTATTAAATAAGAATATACTAACTAAAATAAAACAACACAATACATAGAGAAATTGATATCAAATGCATATGACTTCCAAAGTTGAAAATGTTCAAGAACATAAATTTAAGTATATTCTGTGTTGTATGGTATAAGGGTGACTTGATCCTTCACACCTGCTTTACACCTTATAATTGGTCAAAAAGTAGACATTCCAACACTTATACTGTGATCAGAGGATAAATGTATTTATTTGTTTTAAGGACAATACAATCCTGGATTTCCTCAAAATAGAAAAAAGTAATGACAAGTAATGAAAAAAGTATTTTAACTATTACCCTCTTTCTTGTTGCATCTGCTTATGTGGATCTGGTTTTATACTGCTCAATATTTGCTGCTGATTTATTTTGTTAGTGCTCAAGATTTGCTGGCTGATATGGTTTTATATATTGCATAATACTTGCTGCCTGATCTGGTTTTATACTACTAAATACTGGCTGATCTTGTTTTATACTGCTCAATTCATACTGACTGATCAGGTTTTATACTGCTCAATACTTGCTGGCTGATCTTGTTTTATACTGCTCAATTCATACTGACTGATCAGGTTTTATACTGCTCAATACATACTGACTGATGTAGTTTTATACTGCTCAATATTTGCTGTCTGATCTGGTTTTACCTGCTTAATACTTGCTGACTGGTCTTGTTTTACACTGAATACTTATTTTTTGATCTGGTTTTGTACTGCTCAATACTTACTGTGATGGTTTTATATGCTCAATACTTGCTGCTGTCTTTTTTAAGCCAATATTCTGCTGACCTGGTTTTATACTGCTCAATACTTACTGGTTGATTTGGTTTTATACTGCTCAATATTTGTTGTCTGGTCTGGTTTTATAATGCTCAATATTTGCTTGCTGACAAGTTGTTTTATGCCAACTGATTTGGGTTTATATTTTTAGACTGTGTGCCCATGCGCAAGCAGGTCTTTAGATGACGCTCTGAATTCGATTGACAGCAGCTGGCATGTCATTTTTAACATTGATATATATTACTACCCAGGAGTAGTTCTGAGGTTAAAAATAGTACATGTTGAAAACTGGCGGTTAAAAAGAGAACACTGAGAGAAATTCCAAAACTCTTGAGAAAAAGCAATATCTATACATGAAATTTAGATGCTTCATCAACAGCATCTGAGTTAGAAAGTGTAAAGCAAGCAACATCTGTGATGTTAGGCCTCTTTATTTTTGCGCCATTGTGTCATCTCCATTTCCTCAAAGAAACCTTATTTTTAGCTTGACTATTCGTAGAATATGAGAGCTATTGTAGTCACCCTGGCGTCGGCGTTGGCGTTGCAGCTTTTGGTTAAAGTTTTGCGTGAAAGTTATATCAACCTTATATCTCAATAACCATTTATGGTATTGACTTGAAAGTTTATAAATATGTTCAGGGGCATCAGACAACCAAGGTAGATAACTCTTGACTGAATTTAATTTGAATTATGGCCCCTTTTTAACTTAGAAATTTTGGTTAAAGTTTTGCATGCAATAGAAAATTTGGTTAAAGTTTTGCGTGCAAGCTACTATCTAGTTTGTATCTCAATAACCATTCATGGTATTGACTTGAAAGTTTACAAATATGTTCAGGGGCATCAGACAACCAAGTTAGATAACTCTTGATGGAATATATTACAAATTATGGCCCCTTTTTAACTTAGAAATTTTGGTTAAAGTTTTGCATGCAAGATACTCTCATGCTTATATCTCAGTATCAAGCATGCGATTGATTTGAAACATCTTTAATATGTTTAGGGGTATCATATTTTCATGGTAGATAACTCTTGATAGAATTTGTTACAAATTATTGCCCCTTTTTAACTTAGAAATTTTGGTTAAAGTTTTGCATGCAAGGTACTTTCATGCTAATATCTCAGTATCCAGGCATGGGATTGATATGAAACATCTTTAATACGTTAAGGGGTATCAAACTTTCATGGTAGTTAATTTTTGATGTAATATATTACAAGTTATGGCCCCTTTTTTAACTTTGAAATTTTGGTTAAAGTTTTGCATGCAAGGTACTTTTATGCTAATATCTCAGTATCCAGGTATGGGATTGAATTGAGACATCTTTAAAACATTTAGGGGTATCATACATTCATGGTAGATAACTCTTAATGGAATATGTTACAAATTATTGCCCTTTTTAACTTAGAAATTTTGGTTAAAGTTTTGCATTCAAGCTACTATCCAGCTTATATCTAAGAAATTGCTTGTGGAATTGACTAGAAAGTTAAGGTGTGTCTTCAAGGGCATCAGAAAACAGGAGGATAACTTTTGGACTGATACAAATTATGGCCCTTTTCTAACATGGATTTTTGGTTTAAGTTTTGCATGCACAGTGTTTTTGTGCTTATGTCTCAGTAACTAGGCATGGGATTGATTTTAGACATCATAAATATATTAAGGGGTATCAGACTATCAAGGTATATCATTTTTTACTATTACTATGAAGGGCAAGAATTTAAATAGATTTCATTTGATTTACCAACAAGCATTTTGAATAGTCGAGCGTGCTGTCCTCTGACAGCTCTTGTGTTATTTTGTTATGATCGATATACTTTAAGGTTTGCAAATGCCTATGTCTATTTTCTACCCAAACTGTGGCATGGAACATGTCTTTATGGAAGAATAATGGCCAAATTTGACGATTCTACATTTGCTTTTGATCGAGTCGCCTGGGTCCTGACCTTGTTTGATATTTTTGTGATTCCATCATCTACTTAAATGTAAAATCTGAAATATATAAAATGCTATGTAAAGTTATGTTATATTTGTGTCGAAATGTCTTTGATTTTCTGTTCCTTTTGATTTTCGGTTTTTAATATAAACGTTTATTATCCTGGAGTATCCAGTTCTCTCTAGCACAAGAAATTTAGACATAGTCCTGAATGTATCATTATATTTCCTTCAACTGTGAAGGTGAGCTTTTGTGATCGCCTGTTGTCCGTCTTCCATCATCTGTTTATTTGTCTGCCTGTTCGTCTGTCATCAACTTTTCAACAAGTCCTCTACCAAGATGGTTCAAATCATTTTAATCTGTTGAAAAACATGGTCGCTAGTGGGCGGGGCTTATTTACCTTATATATCCATGGGTAAAACTTCAAAAATCTTCTTCTCCAAAACTACTGACCAGGTCTGAAAATAATTTGACACAGATGTTCCTTGGGTGGACCTCTACCAAGATTGTTCAAATTATTTTGATCTGTCGAAAAACATGGCTGCTAGTAGGCGGGGCTTATTTGCATTAAACATCTATTGGTTTAACTTCAAAAATCCTCTTCAACACTGCTGGCCCGATCTGAAAATAATTTGGCTCAAATGTTCCTTGGGTGGACCTCAACCAAGATAGTTCAAATTAGTTTGATACGTTGAAAAACATGATAGCTGTGAGTGGGGCATGATTGCATTCTACATCTATGGGTTAAACTTAAATATTCTTTTTTTCTAAAACTTCTAGCCAGATTTCAAATGAATTTGGCACAGATGTTCTTTGGGCGGACCGCAAACAAAATTGTTCAAATTATTTTGATCCGTAAAAAAACCTGGCCACTAGTGGGCAGGGCTTATTTGCATTGTATGTGTCTGGGAAAAACTTTGAAAAAAAATCTTCTTCAAAACTACTGGCTAGATTTGCAAATTATCTGGCACAAATGCTCCTTGGGTCAAACTATACCAATGTTGTTCAAATTATTTTGATCCAATGAAAAACATGGCCGCTAATGAGTGGTGTTTATTTGCCTTATAATATATCTATAGGTAAAACTCAAAAATCATCTTCTCACTACTGGCCAGATTTGAAAATAATGTAGCACAAATGTTTCTTTGAACCTCTACCAAGATTGTTCAAATCATCTCGATCCTTTAAAAAAACATGGCTAGGGGTGGGGGGGGGGCTTATTTGCATTATATGTGTATGGGAAAACTTTAAAAATCTTCTTTTCCAAAACTACTGGTCAGATTTTAAATGTTTCTTGGGTTAACCTCTACCAACATTACTTTTATTCAAATTATTTTGATCCTTTGAAAAACATGGTCGCTAGTGGTTGAGGCTTATTTGCCTTATAGATCTGTCTAAGGGTAAAACTTAATCCTTTACCTTGACACAACAAATGTTCCTTTGGTGTTCTACCAAGATTGTTAACTTTATTTTAATATGTAAGAAAAAAACAAAAAAAACATGGCCACTAGTGGATGTGTGTGTGTTTATTTTGTCATATATGTCTATTGGTAAAACCTTAAAAATTTCCTCCAAAACAACTTGCCAGATTTTCACATAATTTGGCACACTCGCTTTCATAATACTAAAATATAGAGGTGAGCGGTGTAACTGGTGCACCGGTTAACCTCGGTACGAAACGGTCACGATAAGAACCATTGCCTTCTATACCTATGGGCCATGAACCCTCAGGTGAGCGATATAGGGCCTTATGGCCCCCTTGTTGGTAAAGTGGCTTTGATTTAGGAATTTTGATTTAGATATTTTACTTCATTTATATGCTTGATGGTTTAAAATTTTCCATAATATGGTATGCCATGTATTTTGCTGTTCAGTTCGTATTAATTGTAACAGTGGAGTAATACTTCAAACACACATTGTG
>JAIFHC010000765.1:0-50000 GCA_021229015.1 Solen grandis | reverse complement strand
TGTGTCTGCATATATTTTTTCAAAGATGAAAAATATCAACATGCTTAAATCTAAATAAAAATAATAATAAAAAAACTGGAGGGAAAGAATGTAATGCAGCGAGTTGTAAGCTTTAACAGGGGATTTTTTTATATTTTCACACTGAACAAAATTGTGTCGAATAATACCCGCGTGTACCAAAGACACAAAAAAGGTTTCACTGTTTGATTAATACAAATGTTACTTTTAGCCATTTTTGATGTGATTTCGATCGCAAGCTTTAAGAACTATGCAATATTAAGATAAACAAAAATCAAAAGTTAATTGTGCATACGTGAAGACGGTAACAGAATATAAAACTTCATTGTCAGTCCCGCGTGTATTTCAAACACACATGAAACATTAAAACAAATTCATAACATTAACTGCTTAGATACGATGAGTTTAAATGTAAGTTCGTTCTCAGGACGTAATAAGTGAAAGTCATGAATTTCAATATTATAGTTAAAGACTACTTATAAGTATGTTCGGTCAGTAGCTAACTAGTATAAGTCTTTATTACTTAAACACCCACACAAAATGAGTATACATGTATTCCCGTTAAAAAGAGTGCCTCAAAATCAAGCTGATTGTTTCCATGGCAATTTTATCATTTTTATAATCGGTATTTCAACAGATTAATAAAAATATGTCATTAAAATACTGTATGTTCAATGTGTCCTCGGTGGAATGCGTTCGGGAGTACCAATCTACAACAAATCGGTAGTTATCTGTATAGTGCTTGATTAAAGACGGTGACACTCTTCCAGCTACAGGTAAGTTCATGTTTGTTATGCTTTACTTTGTTAATAGTTCTCTTGAACTTACTTCTACATTTGTTCCCATGCATGGTTCATTCTTTATATATCTGAATGTGCTGAGAATGAAAACAAAACTAAATCACGGTCATCTGCAATTGTGGTCCACTTAAGCTATTTATTAGATTAAGATGCCAAAAATCATATTATTGAACTGGAAAAGCTAAAGCTGTCCGGTGACATATTATTCCCAAGACGGACGCTTATTATTATTATTACGAGTGGATAAGTTGGATAAAACCTGTATCTTTTAATTTATAGCAGACATTACCGATTACCACGAAGCTTATCTGTAGGATTAATCCAATTTTAATGAAAACTATGAAAAATGGTCGACTAGTTACAACAAAGTAGTTACATTTTTGGCAGAAGCAATTCACACACATACAATATTCATGCTTGCGTAAACTATTACCACTACTACTATAGTTATCTTGTATGGGCGCGTGGTCAAGTGGTGACGTACATGACTACTGATTCAACACTTGTCGATTAATTTCGAAAGAAAGTTTAATTGCTTCTGATAATCTTTCAGCTATAATACAAATCGGATACACAACTCCTTTTAAAGGCCTGTCATTGAATTACCTTTTGCCTTTTTTCTAAACAGAGTCAAAAAGACATTTACTATTCTTGAAAGTGCAGGATTGGTTAGGGTTTAAGATTTTATGAACGGTCTAAAGTAGCGATTTAAGAAATAAATAATTTATACTATAGTAAGCTTTCATTTCTACATAAGTAACGGATTTAGCTAGCTTGTAATGTGTATGTAACGCCGTTAAACGTCGCAACGCCGTTAAACGTCGCAATTGCCGCTAAACGTCGCAGCACTAACGCTAAACGTCGCACTTAGTAGGGAGGTTCAGTATCGAACCTAAACATCACACATAAGTTCAGAGTAACTACTCATGGTTCTATAGCAACCACCCACATATCCCTAGCAACCATCATTAAGTCCTTAAAAACCCTTAAATAAAAGTCCATAGCAACCACTCCTGGGTCCATAGCAACAACTATCACGAAATTGGCCGAAACAGCTTCTTCAACAAAAAAGATTGTAGAAGGAAAAAACAATATTTTTTCAAAAGAAAACCTTGTTTTACATTATTAAGCACGAGATTGATTGCTTAGAGCACAATGACTGTGAATAGGATATATTTTTTTTGAAAAGATATAAGAAATGGTAAAATAGTTATGTATATGTGTATGATCGAATAAGTTGCCTAAATATTCCATCAAAATCCCTTTAGTCATTTGAATAGTACAATATCAACTATAAAAAACAACAATTTGACACGAAATACTCATATATATATTTATTTATGAAATTTAAATGTCAGGTACAAAAAATAAGAAATGAGTTATTTTAAATATGCATGTTTAGTAGACAAAGATAAAATGCTATAATTATTTAATATAGTGTTCGTGTGCATGTTTTTATTCAATTCATATACCAAAACAGACCAAGTCTATACATGTTTATTCATGTACTTTTGATAGAAAACAGTGGCGTAATTCAAGAATTATAGGTTATCCAAACAAACCAAACCGGGAGAATGCTTGGTCGGATCAGGGAGTATTTCGGGCTTTATTTCCTGTGTATTTGAATAATACACGTCCTAGGGTCATTTTTATATTAAATTACGTTTTTTTTTTTGGTTTAATATGCAAACATGTTATCTTGTTAAATAATATTATATATAAACATAAATGTATATATATATTGTCAATGATGTCAGATAAAATTGTTCCTTTAGAAAAATCAACTTTAGTAACAAATAATTTGTTAGATGTAATTTTTTTTTTAATTTTTATAATATAAAAAATTTTTTAAAAACCACTGGAATTAACATTGTTTACTTATGGAATTATTTTTTTTTTCTCTCATTGTTTGTTTCGGTTTTCGACATAATTAAGAATCACCTTATTTGTCGTTATTACCTTCGATGCTATTGTTTTTAAATGTTTATATGTCACGGTCTGAACTTACAGATCATGGTGAATAATCAATGTGCATATCGACCTGTGGCCCGATAGCCCAGTCGGTAGAGTGCAGGAACAGTATTCCTGAGACCCTGGGTTCGAGTCCCGGTCGAGCCATGATTTTTTCACTACTTGTTACATTTGGCGCCCAACGTGGGACCGTGGCTGGTACGATGCTTAACAGCTCTACCATTAACTATTTAATACTTCATTTACTCTCCATATTTCCAAGTTGGAAATTCGAGGACGAATTTCGTCCTGGAGGGGAAGGGGAAGTATGTCACGGTCTGTACTTGCAGGTCATGGTGAATCATCTATATGCATATCTACATATGGCCCGATAGCCCAGTTGATTTAGTGCAGGAACGCTATTCCTGAGACCTTGGGTTCGAGTCCCGGTCGAGCCATGATTTTTTCACCACCTGTTACATAAACTCGGTTTTGAAAAAAAATATAACAGAACAACGTGGTTTGGGTCAGTTGCTTTTGCTTGGTGATCGGTATGTAAGGGGAGTTGCGGGGCTGGTTGCCTGTTGTAAGGATAATGTGACTTTAAAAGGTACTCCGTCACATCTCTATGGCGTGGTACTACATGTTTAAATGCACTATATATTATATCTCAAGTAGATTGTTAAAGCCAAGTGTCAATAAGGGTACTCTATAAAATGCCGTTCAAAATTTTGTCATATCGATGAGATCGAAATTGCATAAAAAAAATTCGATATACTTGCACATCCACTCGTTATGGATATGGCTGTTAGAATTCATCGTCGCTGCAACAGTACTTCATTATTGAGTGTGTGTGTGTGTTTTAGATTTTTGCATCGCTGCGACAGTATTTCAATCATATACGTCCAACTTATTACGGAGGAAACCCTGTATGCACAGAGGCACCCGGGTAAACTACCGACCTTCCCGAAGCCAGCTGGAAAGCTTCCCCACATGAAAAACCCTGACCCTGCCGGGCATCGAACTGAAAGAGGTGAGGGACTGAGTGAGTGTGAAAGTCAAAGATTTTACCCTCTCGACCACGGAGGCCCCCTTGGAATTAAATTAAATCGATATATAAACATAAACACCATAAAAATTAAATGATGTTATTAGATATTTAATTCCTAGTTTGAATGTTTTTTGTTTACAATTAACTTCTGATTGTATCTTGCAAAAAATGTACCTCAAGCGGGTCATTGACCTTCTTGAATTACTTCTTTTTTCAATATATAAAGATCTTTATATATATTCCTCACTTGAAAAATCCGAACGACCATACCGGGATTCGATCCCACAGCGGTGAAGGTCTACATATATATATATATATATATATATATATATATGTTATTGTAATTTAGCGACTTCACCCTCTCGGCCACGGAGGCCCCATATATATATTATAATAAATTATAATAACATATACGTAGACCTTCACCGCTGTGGGATCGAAACCCGGTAAGTCCGTTTTTCAAGTGAGGAAGCCTTCCAGCTGGCTTGCGGTAGGTCGATGGTTCTACCCGGATGCCTCCTGTCTCTAAGAGGAGGATTCAGGAGGGTCCGGACCCCACACCTAGAATTTTCATAGAGAATTATTTTTATTTCGATCACCCCCTCCGCACTAAAGAATTGGACCCCAGTATTGGAATTTCGAGCTGATCTTGGATACCCCCACCCCAAGGGAAAAATCCTAGATAATACCCTGGGTATCTAGACTATATCCTATACTCAGTGCGTTAGTATGTTGCAAGGGATTCGTGTGAATGGTGGCCATGGACACTTAGGCGGTTGGTAAGGGCAAGATACTGGTTGTAAGGGACCATGAGTAGGCTGCGTAAGCTCCAAGAGTGGTTGCTATTAACTTAAAGATGATGTTTAGGGCCCGATAGTGGTTGCTATGGACACAGGAGTGGTTGCTTCGGACTTTTATGCAGTTGCTAAGGGCACGAGATTGATTGCTAAGGACTTAATGATGGTTGCTAGGGACATGTTGGTGGTTGCTATAGAACCATGAGTAGTTACTCTGAACTTATGTGTGATGTTTAGGTTCGATACTGAACCTCCCTACTAAGTGCGACGTTTAGCGTTAAAGTTGTGCGACGTTTAGGGGCAGTCGATTTTTTTGCGACGTTTAGCGTTAACGTTGCGACGTTTGGCGGCAGGGCAGTTGCGACGTTTAGCGGTGGTTGCGACGTTTAGCGTTAGTGCTGCGACGTTTAGCGGCAATTGCGACGTTTAACGGCGTTGCGACGTATAACGGCGTTACAGTGTACTATACCTCAAAAAACTATCAGTTTCTCTGATGTATATTCATTCATGCACGAAACTTTATGGTCTATTTTGTAATTCAAGCATCGATGTGACGATTTATTTATTTATGTATTTATTTTTGCTTAGTTTTAAAACCTATCCCGTTGGAGGCAAGAATTATTCATGACCTTCCCAGGTGAAAAGTAATGGGTCCAACCCAGGAACTGTGGAGAGGGATTAGTATAAGTTGTAAAAACTTGTTTCCCAATCAACGTAAAATTAATAAGTTTAAACTTAAAACTCAAAATTCTATTTCGGTGAGTTCTTCAACAGGACATAGACCTGTAGGGACACGTTACATTGCTTGAATAATGAATGTATATAACTTTTGCCCTTCTCGGTGAAAGAACAATCAGCACAGTACATAAATAAATAAAGTAATTGTGCAGCTAAGCACATTAAATAGTACTGTCGTGAAGCCGATAACAAATTCCATGTATGTATGTAAGTTTACACAACCTTTGATACTTTGAAATACATTCACATATAACGCGACATAAAGCCTTAACAACTACACTGACATTTTTAATTAAAAAAATCAGTACGGAAATAAGAATAGTATACTTGAACTGATAGAGATGGGGTTACAGTTTATAGACGAATTTAGTCAACTTTAAATTAAAGATTTAAAGAATTAAAGAAAGAAGTGCTCTTCAGATTACACCAGAAGTTTGTATCACTGGGAGGCTTGAATGCTTAACGAGTCGTATAATAGGCAGTGCTGACTCTGAATTAGTCTTTGGTAAGACTTGGGGAGGAATTCTTAAACATTACAAAGGATAGACATGAGAACTAGATGGAACCCAAGTTCACTAACACATTTGAGGAGAATCCCCCTATTCATTTTAAGGTAAAGTCCCTGTAATGGTTCCGCTACATCTCGGACCTCATGGCCTTTCAAGAAGATAACCAAGCTTTCCTAATGTTTCATAAGGATAGTAGAGGTTAAGTGGTCCAAGGCGTAGCGGAACCATTACAGGGACTTTAACATAAACAAGCCTACAGACTAACGTAAATTCAAGAGACACTAATAAGTTTGGAAGAGTACTACAATTATTTAGCACAATTTTGACAGTAATACTTACGGATACTGAAGTCGTTGCGTCATTTGTTAAAGCGGGGGAATCTTCCAATAAACTAGTGAGCCCTGTCAGCTGGAAGGACGAGCTGGTGAGCTGGACAAGATCCATCTCGGCTCCAGCCAGGGTGTTATGCGACAGCCATTGCATGCTCTCCTCTGTGTCACTATTGTTACACTTAAAGCACAGCCGGATGGTTTCCTGTATTATCTGCAGCAGTTCAGTTGCCATGGCAGCTGCCTCCAGGCTCTGTGAGAACAATGCATTCAGACGAATTACATCGGGTATTGAAAAGATTCAAGGCTCTTTAAACTTAGCAATAAGCCTAAATGTCGAGATTACTGGCCTACCTTCCCACCTACATGTCGAGATTATTGGCCTACCATCCCACCTACATGTCGAGATTATTGGCCTACCATCATGCCTACATGTCGAGATTAATGGTCTACCGTCCCACCTACATGTCGAGATTATTGGCCTACCATCCTGGCTACATGTTGAGATTATTGGCCTACCATCCCACCTACATTTCGAGATTATTGGTCTAGTATCACGCCTACATGTCGAGATTATTGGCCTACCATCATGCCTACATGTCGAGATTATTGGTCTACCATCCCGCCTACATGTCGAGATTATTGGCCTACCATCATGCCTACATGTCGAGATTAATGGTCTACCATCCCACCTATATGTCGAGATTATTGGCCTACCATCCCACCTACATGTCAAGATTATTGGTCTACCATCACACCTACATGTCGAGATTATTGGCCTACCATCATGCCTACATGTCGAGATTAATGGTCTACCATCCCGCCTACATGTCGAGATTATTGGCCTACCATCCCGCCTACATGTCGAGATTATTGGTCTACCATCCACCTACATGTCGAGATTATTGGCCTACCATCCTGCCTACATGTCGAGATTATTGGTCTACCATCCCTACTTCAATATGGCCCACCTCGCTACATGTCGAGATTATTGGCCTACCATCCCACCTACATGTCGAGATTATTGGTCTACCATCCACCTACATGTCGAGATTATTGGCCTACCATCCCGCCTACATGTCGAGATTATTGGTCTACCATCACACCTACATGTCGAGATTATTGGTCTACCATCCTGCCTACATGTCGAGATTATTGGTCTACCATCCCACCTACATGTCGAGATTATTGGTCTACCATCCGCCTACATGTAGAGATTATTGGTCTACCATCCCACCTACATGTCGAGATTATTGGTCTACTTCCGCCTACATGTCGAGATTATTGGTCTACCATCCGCCTACATGTCGAGATTATTGGCCTACATCCGCCTACATGTCGAGATTAATTGTCTACATTCCCACCTACATGTCGAGATTATTGGCCTACCATCCGCCTACATGTCGAGATTATGGTCTACATCCCACCTACATGTCGAGATTATTGGCCTACCATCCACCTACATGTCGAGATTATGGTCTACCATCCGCCTACATGTCGAGATTATTGGCCTACCATCCCACCTACATTTCAAGATTATTGGTCTACCATCACACCTACATGTCGAGATTATTGACCTACCATCCTGCCTACATGTCGAGATTATTGGTCTACCATCCCGCCTACATGTCAAGATTATTGCCCCCCCCCCCCCCCCCAATCCCTAATTCAGATTATGGCTACCATCCACCTACATGTCGAGATTATTGCTACCACCCTACATGTCGAGATTATTGGCTACCATCGCCTACATGTCAGATTATTGTCTACCATCCCCTACATGTGAGATTATTGCCTACCATCCCTACATGTGAGATTTTGCTACATCCCCTACATGTCAGATTATTGGCCTACATCCGCCTACATGTCGAGATTATGCCTACCTCATCCTACTTTGAGATTATGGCTACCATACCTACTGTTGAGATTACTGACCTACCATTATGCCTACATGTCGAGATTATTGGCTACCCCCACTAATGTCGAGATTATTGGCCTACCATCCGCCTACATGTCAGATATTGGTCTACCACCCACCTACTGTCGAGATTATTGGCCTACCATCGCTACATGTCGAGATATGGTTACCATCCCCACATGTGAGGTTATTGCTACCATCCCGCCTACATTCAGATATTGGTCTACCATCCCACCTACATGTCGAGATTATTGGCCTACCATCCCGCCTACATGTCAGATTATTGGTCTACCATCCACCTAATGTCGAGATTATTGTCTACCATCCCGCCTACATGTCGAGATTATTGGTCTACCATCCCCTACATGTCGAGATTATTGGCTACCATCCGCCTACATGTCGAGATATGGTCTACCATCCCCTACATGTCGAGATTATGGCTACCATCCTGCCTACATGTCGAGATTATTGGCTACCATCCCCCTACATGTCGAGATTATTGGTCTACATCCGCCTACATGTCGAGATTATTGGCTACCATCCGCCTACATGTCGAGATTATTGGTTACCATCCGCCTACATGTGAGATTATTGGCTACCATCTGCTACATGTCGAGATTATGGCTACCATCCACCTAATGTGAATTATTGGCCTACATCCCACTACATGTCGAGATTATTGGTACATCCGCTACATGTCGAGATTATTGGTTACCATCCCCTACATGTCGAATTATTGGCCTACCATCCGCCTACATGTCAAATTATTGGTCTACCATCCCCTACATGTCGAGATTATTGGTCTACATCGCTACATGTCGAGATTATTGGTTACCATCCGCCTACATGTCAGATTATTGGTCTACCATCTCCTACATGTCGAATTATTGGCTACATCCTGCCTACATGTCGAGATTATGGTTACCATCCCGCCTACATGTCGAGATTATGGCTACCATCCGCCTACATGTCAAATTATTGGTCTACCATCCGCCTACATGTCGAATTATTGGTCTACCATCCTGCTATGTCGAGATTATTGGTTACATCCCCTACATGTCGAGATTATTGGTTACCATCCGCCTACATGTCGAGATTATTGGTCTACCATCCGCTACATGTGATTATTGGTTACCATCGCCTACATGTGAGATTATTGGCTACAAACACTACATGTCGAGATTATTGGCCTAACCATCCGCCATACATGTCGAGATTATTGGTCTACCATCCACCACATGTCGAGTGTATGGTATCTCTCATGTCGAGATTATTGGTCCATCCCCTACATGTGTTCGCAAGATTAATTGGTCTACATCATAGCCTACATGTCGAATTATTGGTCTACCATCCCCTACATGTCGAGATTATTGGTTACCATCCGCTACATGTCGAGATTATTGGTCTACCATCCGCCTACATGTTGAGATTAATTGGCTACCATCTCCGTCTATGTCAATTATTGGTCTACCACCCGCCTACATGTCGAGATTATTGGTTCTACCATCCTGCCATCAATTGGTACACCTCCTACATGTCAGATTATTGGCTACCATCCTGCCTACATTCGAGATTATTGGTCTACCATCACTACCTACATGTCAAGGATTATTGGTCTACCATCCCACCTACTTATTGAGATTATTGGTCTACCATCCCACCTACATGTCGAGATTATTGGCTACCATCCCACCTACATGTCGAGATTATTGGCCTACCATCCCACCTACATGTCGAGATTAATTGGCCTACCATCCCGCCTACTTATAGAGATTATTGGTCTACTATCCCACCTACATGTCGAGATTATTGGCCTAATCTGCCTACATGTCGAGATTATTGGTCTACCATCACACCTACATGTCGAGATTATTGGCCTACTATCCCGCCTACTTATCGAGATTATTGGCCTACCATCCCACCTACATGTCGAGATGATTGGTCTACCGTCCCACCTACATGTCGAGATTATTGGTCTACCATCACACCTACATGTTGAGATTATTGGTCTACCATCCCGCCTACATGTCGAAATTATTGGTCTACCATCCTGCCTACATGTCGAAATTATTGGTCTACCATCCCGCCTACATGTCGAAATTATTGGTCTACCATCCCACCTACATGTCGAGATTATTGGCCTACCATCCCGCCTACATGTCGAGATTATTGGCCTACTATCCCGCCTACATGTCGAGATTATTGGACTACCAACCCGCCTACATGTCGAGATTATTGGCCTACCATCCAGAGCAGCATTAGATATAAACACAGTCAGTATACTCTGTCTTCACTCATGTTGTCATGTCAGATGCTCAATGTTGTTGAATAGGCAAACATAGTTCTCACTGGCTGTTTGTGTGTCGTTAGATATGTGATTTATGATGCTATCTTTATTCCACACTTTAAGAATACTTACTTTCTCATTTTATTAAGTTAAATCTGCGATTTGTTTTAAATCAGCTTCTGCTGTATGATTAAATCATTTCAAGGAAGGACCTTTACTTTCGAAATCTATTTATTTTATATCATGTATCAAGTCTGTAGTTTATCCCTCTGGAAGTTTTTAAAAATGAGTTTCATTTCAACCATTATGAGAAATAGGCACGGTTAACGCAACATTATGAGAAATAGGCACGGTTTAACGCAACATTATGAGAAACAGGCACGGTGAACGCAACACTATTTTTGGTCCTTCCACTACAATGTAACAAACTTAAGTATACTTTTAAAAAAACGACAAAAAAGTAAATTACAATGACATCATTATACGATATTTATAAAAAAATAAACATATGTTTATAACTAAAACAAAACTCTTCGTTAATAATTAAAAAAGATATATGGTGGTGATAAATAAGAAAACAACAACAACAACAACATTACGTTTAGTTTCTTGTCTTCGGTTCTGTATCTGAGATCTAACTGCATTCTGAGGTATAGATATGCCCGCTCTACACCCGTGAATTCAGTGTCCTCTAGATTGAAATTCTCTCCGGTTGCATCAATCATATCATCCACCTATTGATATTCAAATATTTCTCTTTATAAACGTGGCTTGCACAAAAAAGTGCAAAAAGAAAACAATGCCAACAATTTGTGACAAGAGATTAATCATTAAATGCTGTTTTTATCTCATTTAGGCAACACATTTTTGTTTTGTTTGTTTTTACATGCATTTTTGGGGGTTTATTTACATTGTACGTATACGATATTGGTTGTATTTGAATATACGTACATAGTACGTGTACTAAATTGGTTGTACTTAAATTACCTGTGACGCTCCAAACAGTATGTCATTGATGGGTCGATAGTCCTGTAAGTTATCGGGTACAACACTGTTCACAATAGCCTGGTACATGTCGAAGATTTCTGATGGATTAGAGAAATGTGAATTTGTCCATGAAAAAGAATTTTAATATGATGTTGATTGTAATTTCCACCCGGTGGAAATATATACATTTAATAAGAAAAATTCATGTGATGAGTTTCCATAAAAAAAGTGACGATATGCTTACACAGAAAAACAACGGATAGATATACATGACTGTGATGAGATATGACAGTTTTATATTCCAGTATACATACAACACGTGTGATAATGCATCTTGAACAAAAAGAAATACATAAGCTATGTTGTACCTCTAACATATAATATATGTCTGTTATTATATACAACATGTATATAACAATTGTGACTGTAAATGAATATAACAAGCATGACTCTATTTCCCTAATGGATAGAAATACATGTAGCCATAGAACTTTATATACATGACTGTGTTGATAAATAACACTCTTTCATAGCGTACTTCGGATAGAAATAATGACTGTGTAAATATATAACACTTTTTTCAATTTTTCATAGCGTACTTCGGATAGAAATACATGACTGTGTTGATATATAACACTCTTTCATAGCGTACTTCGGATAGAAATAATGACTGTGTTAATAAATGACACTTTTTTCACTTTTTCATAGCGTACTTCGGATAGAAATACATGACTGTGTTAATAAATGACACTTTTTTCACTTTTTCATAGCGTACTTCGGATAGAAATACATGACTGTGTTGATATATAACACTTTTTCATAGCGTACTTCGGATAGAAATAATGACTGTGTTGATATATAACACTTTTCATAGCGTACTTCGGATAGAAATAATGACTGTGTTGATATAACACTCTTTCATAGCGTACTTCGGATAGAAATAATGACTGTGTTGATATATAACACTTTTTCATAGCGTACTTCGGATAGAAATACATGACTGTGTTGATATATAACACTTTTTCATAGCGTACTTCGGATAGAAATACATGACTGTGTTGATATATAACACTTTCATAGCATACTTCGGATAGAAATACATGACTGTGTTAATATATAACACTCTTTCATAGCGTACTTAGGATAGAAATTCTGTGTTCTATCAATGAAATAAGAGTCATATCATACACTGCTTTCACCCACACTGTAAGTGATAGGAGTATGCCGGAATTCCTTTTATAAAGGGAGATAACTTGGATAAATATGTTTACGGATATACAACATTCCAGTATTATTAGTTGTCCCGCATTGTTTCCACCAATATGGAATCATCCGCATATAAACAGGACCAAATACACAAAATAGTTCCATTATTTCGCCTTCAGTGAGAATAAAATTAATTGAAAATTTGTGTGGATATGAAATATATTTCATCCATAAGGGATACAATCGATTTTAATATTTATCGAGCGCATCAATTTTAGTATTTTGTTAAAATTGTATCTCTTGAAGATGAGATATATTCTATATCTTCACAAAAACAAACAAACAAATATTCGCTTTAAATTGTTTAAAAATGAAATACTGCAATTATATATTCTGGAGGGGGGATTTAGAGGGGGCTGCTGCAAGGCAGTCGACATCATCAGATTAGTTTTGTTTCGTACATGTTTCCTTCTTCAAAATCTAGTAACATACGGTGAATTAATATATATATGAGTAAATAAAACCAACCTTTAGCCACCAATTCAAGCAGGTTTGCATTGTCAATGGACGTATCGTTGGATGATGCAAGGGACAGCAGAGACGCCATACCAATTTTACGAGCCAAATAAATGATGTCATACTGAAATGTGAGAAAATAAATATAGATGAAACGTTAAGATAGAATCTAGGATTTTATTAAAACTTATCTATTTTATGTTGATAGGAAACTTAATACGTATACTCGTACTAATCCCTTTCGACGGTTTCTGGGATGGATCAGTACTTTGCGCAACAGAAGGCATGAAAAATCTTGGCTGAAATGGAGTTCGTATCCACAATTTTCGGATCCGCAATTGGGTATGTTACCACTGAACCACGGTGCCCTCTTGTTTCCCTGTTCACTGCTGTTGTCGCAGTTAACGTCATGGTCGATTGCCAAAAATAAGTATTTTGTTAAAATTTGAAGTGAAAACAACAACAACAAAAAACATAAAGAACATGGCTTGTACTAACCGTGGTTGATAGAGACACATACTGCGACTTGGCAACAAGGTTACTGAATGTATTCACCATCATGGACTTTAGCATGGTGTCGTCCACCCGGGCCCCGCTAAAGATATGCGCATCTCCCACGTCCCTGGCCATCTTTGTGATGTTACCGATAAACTGATACAGAACGTTTATTCAAAAAGCAGATTAATTATAACATACAAAAAAAAAAGAACAATTTACTGGATTATTTTAGGTATAGCTTAACAGTTTCAATATGTGAAACATGAATATTTACATTTGTGTTATCTACCACGAGCGCTAAGCAGTCAACCTTTTTCAGCAACCTAAAGTGACAATTTGCGATATAACTGACATGTACTAAGTACTTAGCGGTCACCTGGCTAAGCAGCCTATTTATATGCGTCCCTTGACTGGTCGCTTAATATTGTCCGGCGGCTAAAGATCTGACACAAACTTCCAAACTATCTCCAAAGGAGATCCCAAACGAATCTCTGACACTGTGAGTTAAAAGTAACTCAATGTCACCTATATCACAAGAAAACTATGTATCGTGACATGAGGTACACATCATTGTCACGTGGTAACTCAAATGTGGCGACCCACTTCTCCAGAGATTAACAAACTCTCTCTCTGGAACGCTGATTTCTACGCAGGAGTTTGGGTCAGATACACAAGGTGTTCATACACAGAGAGTTCATACACAGATACAGAGAGTTCATACACAGATACACAGAGAGTTCATACAAAGATACACAGAGAGTTCATACACAGATACACAGAGAGTTCATACAGAGATACACAGAGAGTTCATACACAGATACACAGAGTTCATATACAGATACACAGAGTGTTCATACACAGACACATAGCGTGTTTATACACATATACACAGAGAGTTCATACACAGTTACACAGAGAATCAATATACTGTTACACAGAGTTCAAACACAGTTACACAGAGAGTTCATATGCAGATACACAGAGAATTCATACACATTTACACAGAGAGTTCATACACATGATGTTCATATATAGAGTGTTCATAGAGTGTTCATAGATAGAATATTCATACATCGGTACATAGACTGTTCATACAGATAAACACAATATTCATACACAAATACACATAGTTTTCATACACAGGGTGCTCATATATAGAGTGTTCATAGATATAGTGTTCATACACAAATACATACAGTGTTCATACAAAGATACATAGAGCGTTCATACAGTTACACACAGTCTTCATATACAAATACACAGAGTTTTCATACACTTGGTGTCCGTTTAAAGTGTTCTCACAGATATAGTGTTCATACATAGCTTGTTTATAAACAGATACAAGTGTGTTCATACACAGATATACAAAGTGAATATACACAGAGCATTCATATACAGATTGTTTATACATAGTGTGTTCAAACACAGATAAACAGAGAGATTATATACAGAGCATTCATACACAGGGTGTTCATATATAAAGTGTTTAAACATAGTGTGTTTATACACAAATAGATTATACACAGAACATTCATACACAGGGCATTCATACACAGAGTGTTAATATATAGAGTATTCATCCTTATATAGTGTTCATACACAGAGTGTTCATACACGGGTACTTTCCCTGGCTTAGTTTACTGTGACAAATTTCAATTTAACCTCTGTTTTTTTCGACCTAACGCAAAATCATTCTCTTTTTGTACTATATAAAATGTCTTCTCATATTGTTCCAAATATTTGATTTTTTTTGTGTGCAAATTTGCTATTTGTTTTGTTTTTTAACACATTCATTGTACCCTCTTCAATCAGTTGAAATTTAGTCGTTGTTTTACTTTTATTTACTGTTACTATGTTTTGTTGTTGTTTGTTTGTTGTGTGTTTGTTTCAAAATAATGAGTTTAATAACAGTGCCATAGTACTGAATTGGATAACCAACAACAAAGGAAATTACGATTTGAACTGCCACCGTCGCTTCATCCACGCTTGGACTTGTTGCTGAGGCAACTGCGTTGTCAAGGTCACCGACGTCTATGTTTCCGTCAGGGTTCAAGTCAATAATGCTGCCGTCCACATTCAGCTTACGTTCAACAGGCGGCAACCAAACAGGCAGCTGCAAAATGAGACAACTTTAAACAGTGGTTTCCAAACATATAACAAGATCAATTTATTTTAAATTGTTTCCTATAGTGGCTTTCTTTTCTTTTTTCTTTTTTTCATTTACATGCACCTCCTTCTAGAGTTTTAGATGTTGGATTCTAATAGAACTTTTTTGTCTTTCCTTATCATAAATAATACATGTTTCATCCATTATTTTATTTTTGAGAACTGGGGACATGATAACACAGCAAATGTAAGGAATCTACATGTTGGGATTCTCATTTTCAAGTATTATGGTCTAGAAGGAAAATGGAACCCCTTCTGGATAAATGATTAAGTTGAGGGAAAATTGTCTTATCATATGCTGAGATTGAAAAGGATTTGGACCTACGTACATTTACATGGTAGAATTGGCTGCAGGCGCTAATAAGCAATGGCAACAGAATGTCGGCGTTGCCAACCCGGCTCAGTTGTCGCTCTTGCAGAACGTACTGTCCATAAAAGTCCTCTACCACCTGGGCCCCCGCACGGTCTGGGGTGATCTTGCCGAAGGCCGGGCCAGCCTGGTACAAAGCAAGCCGTATCGGTATGGAATTTGCAAAGCCTTTTTAGTGCAGAAATATTTTTTTCATCTGCGTCTTTGTTTGGTTTGATATTTTATCACCAGCGGTGTTTCCTTCGTCTGAGTTATTTCTCTTTAAGTTGATTGGGGGTCAAGTTATTACACCTTAAATTAATCCCTCGCTCGACGGTTCTTTTGTGTGACCAGTACCTTGCGCATGGAAGACTATGAAATGTATTCTTGCCCACACATGGCTAAAACCTGAGGTTTCGACTGCATGAATAACATACCTCTCCCCGTATCAAACAATAGACAAAGAGCATAAATGACCACAGCCGCTCATATCATATTTTCCTTATTCCTGGCTAAATGTTTGCTTTGACCTTAAGTGTGACTGAATGTGGAAATACTTAAAAAACAATTATGATATGTAAAAAGTGAAAACAACAATCAGTAATCATGCTCTATTAAATTTGAGTGCCTTAAACATACAAAGAAAAGGATGCTTTCAGAGATTCTGAACAAGAATTCCTATAAATCAGATGTGGATTTAAAAAATAATCGTTAGTTTGTCATATAGTAAAATGGTATAAAAATATTTTAAGTGCGCATACGCAGATGATGTCATCCACCTACCCTGACGTTAATGCTGACTGTGACGTAGTTCCGGTACAGATCTGTGGGCTGAATCAACAACGTCGACGTGTAGTTAGCGTTAGGATTCCCTAACTTCAACACAAGGGTAGAAGTATCTGCACCTTTGTGGGGACAGAAAGAAATAAAAATAATTGTCGACAAACTGATAAGTATTCTTATTAAATGAAACGAAAAAAAAACAAAAACGCCGCCGTTTATCTCCAGAAAAAAAAAAGAAAAAAAAAAAGATTCAGATTTATATATTTTGACATAAAATTACGGCTTTATTTTTGCAGATACGAATCTCAAGCACTTAAAATTCTTTACAAGTATATTACAATCCTTTTTTTAAATTTATTTTCAAACTTTATTTTTGGAATCGGTTGTTAAATATGATATATGGTTTTAAGATTTTAGGATTATAAAGACCTTGACATATCGCTCATTTATTTCTAATAAGTGGTGGCTGATTACCCATCTGGAAGAAATACACACGTGTATCTTAAGTGGTTCCTTTTGGTTTCTTTAGATATTGGTTCTCATCATTATAATATATAGTACTGGTATATCGTGGTAGAAATACAATATCCTTGCATGGCACAGTCCATGGTATGATTGATCGAAAGTTAACGTACGTGTCTTCAGCACAGGTTCTGTATAGAGAAATGCACCATTCGTCTGCTGCACAACTTTGAACGTAATTAGGGGATTTACGTCAACAGCCGGGTCCTTAACAATTCTATCATCCGGGCTCTTCCAGCCGCTGCAGGTCAGGGTAAACCAGGTCAAAGTCGCAATTCCTGAAGCAAACAGTTGTACCCGGGAGGTCGTATTCACAAAGCATTTTAAGTAAAAATTATAACTGGAGTAAAAAATGTTGTGTTCTGCTTTAACATTCAAATATTTTGAGAAAAAATGCCTATATGTAAAATAAACTTTCCTGAACTGGAATCGAACCCTAAGTATGCAAGTGAGATGCCCTACAACGTTTCCACAAGAAATAGCTTCTACGTTACATGGAACTTTAAGTGCCAGTTTATACATCTACTACATATATTGGTAGATATTTCCCCTTCATCTGGGTAATTCGGTGTTTGAGTTTAGAAGGTATTTCAGAAAATGATAGATTCATGAAATTACTCCAAAGTTCAGCACATCTTACGACAACCCATAGTGGGTTACGAACTTCTGGGTCAAAACTTTAAACATATGTTAATAAAATAGCATACTTTTGAATGAACGGAAGTAGTTTCCATGATTTTTTTACCAGTCTCGGTGGCTTATTTTCTGATATAAAAAATGACTTATGGGGCGATATGGAAACTGTAGACAAATTATACAATTTGACATGAATTAAACAGAAATTTCTCATAATTTGACATGAATAAACATACATCATGTTTCTTTCAAAGTATAAAGGGCCACGATGCCCCCCAAACTTCGATCGAAATCTTAAGTCCTCATTGCATATTGAAAAAAAAAAAAACGTGGAACAATTATATGGAATAAACACGGCAGGGAATCACGTGGCTTTTGAGGTAACGCGTATTGATAATCTGGCGGACAAAAACCTTTGATTAACCCAATTTTATATAATATCATTCATACGTACGTAAAAGACCTGATGCAGCATACGCGGAATGGAATGTATCTTATTTTTTATCTGTTGCTAACAGTTTTCTCAAACACTCAAAAGTTCGACCGGCATTTTCAATTTTGACAATAATTTTGCGGGTAACTTGCACGCAATATCTTTTTTTGAAAATACTGATATAATGACTAAATAATACAGAAATAGGGGCATTATATTACTTTCTTTGAAAAGATAACTTTTTTGCTCTTGATGAATTTTAACTGCCCTCTTTCTTTTATGAATTAAAAATGGTGTTCCTATCCCTTCTATTGTTACATTTCTGTTAATGTACATACACTCTTTTATGATTTTAAACCAACATTTCAAGTCTGTATCAATGATTCACTGTGAATAACAGATGCCGAACACCCCAGGGTATTGATAACAATTATTATTTTTTCATACAAAACATTTAATTTTAACATATATACATTTTATTGAGCCAAATATTTTTATCGTTGAAAGTCAGTACATTTTTTAATCATTTTCCATAAAATAGTAACATATCTGTTTGTAGTAAGTCAGGAATTTCATATTTAGAAAGATAATATAACATTTTAAACAGCTATTTATAAGTTTTTCCAACGTTTGATTTATATGAGATAATCTTTAATCCATCTACTCTGTATATGATTTTGAATTGAAATAAAATACATGATTTTTATTTTCATATAAGGCATACAACTGCCAGTTAATACATACATTAACATTATATCAACGGTTGTGACAGTGAACATAAAAAGTCAAGTGTTTTCGCTTCGGCAAGAATTCAGAGAAATCATAACAGTTTAACACTATGATTTATAATTAAATAGTATCTTTCACTATAGTTAAAGATGCGCATGTTCGTTTCTTAAAGAATATTTCGAAATAAGCGATATAAAGTTATAAGGACAAACCGGAAGTTGGGGTGATGGTGCAGCTTCCGCCATACGGCGCATGCGCCATATTCCTGAAAATTTCCGCACTACCAATTATGTCCGTCCCAGATATAAATGCATGGACGCGT
This sequence comes from Solen grandis, assembly GCA_021229015.1. NCBI lineage: Eukaryota > Metazoa > Mollusca > Bivalvia > Adapedonta > Solenidae > Solen > Solen grandis. The sequence goes on along the minus strand of JAIFHC010000765.1, from coordinate 30,456 downwards.
ATACGATACAGCCTCCCTTGAATGAAGTTGCTGTGATAAAGTTTCCAGGACCCATCCGAAGCTATATATAAGAATAAAATCATAAACACGAATTAGCAATATTGAGTATTTTTTATGACGGAGATTGTAAGTAGAGATGGGCGTGTTGCGCACGACGTAGGACGAAACTTGATTTTAAAATCGGCCTGACCCTAAAACTCGAAAAAAACGTTAAGTACGATATCCAAGACTCAATCTTTAATGTTCTCAAATCCTCATAAAATATCGAAATTGATTCTGAGAATGAACAGTATATCTAAAAATTAATTTTTCTTTTTGAGAACAAGGGATTTGGTAAGCCAAAAATACTTCTATGAAAGTATTTGCAGTAGTTACGTTTAGTTATAACATTACTTTATCTGAGTAAATACATGTGATGTGACCACAATATCTGCTTAGACTGAGTTCCTCCCCTTCCTTACAATGTTAAGCAATGCCTTAGAAATGTTCATAAAACACACTTACACAAACAAAACAAGAGAGAGAGAGAGAGAGATAGAGAGAGAGATATTGACTAAATACAGAATAAAATGTATTTTTATTATTTCACTTTTATTTCGAAAAAGAAAAAAGAGATAAAAAAAGCTATTTGATAAACTTAATTTGTACCTAATACGTTTAATTCCAGATCCCACGCATTTCTACTATAATTCCAAACGTACAAATACCAGTCAGTGACAATAGCGGAAGTGATGTCAGGACTATAGGACGTTTCAGCGTCGAGTTCTACCTTGTCATTATTAAGCTTCCTTTCCCTGCCCAGGTTACAGTTGTACACACAGCTGAAATTGTTTACTTCATTTTTACCTGGGATCACTTAAAATACAGATATAGGTATACATATGTTTGTGTTAAATGTCCCGCCTACAGTATTCCATTCCTTTTGGGGACTGTGTGAACATGAGACAAATATAGTGCAGATAAAGATAAGGAATGCATCACATTTTCCTTGTTTTCTAATTGAACACCATGCAAGAGACCAAACGCGATGTTAAAATTCTATACGGTTGTTAATTATAAATAGATAATGTCTTAGAATTTTTTCAATAGGAAGCATGCCATAGCAAGTGTTCGATATCTCATGTTCCAAAGCAAGTCTTCTATAGCAAGTATGTCATACTCAGTGTCAAAGCAAGTTTATCATGGCACGTGTCACATAGCAAGTGTGTAATAGCAAGTATGTCATAGCATGTGGGTCATAGCAAGTGTGTCAAAGCAAGTATGTCATAGCCTGTGCGTTATTAGCAAGTGTATCATAGCAAGGATGCTCCCATCACAACGTTGCACTATTGTCATCAAGGATTGCTTCAACAAAGATTGCGCAACAATAAGGTTGTGACAGCGTTAGATGTTGTTGTTCTCATACCCATTAAATGTGAATATTTAGGTCTCATTGTTGCAAAGCCTCAATGTAATATCACATATATCTACAGCTTAAAACCATATAAATGGATATCTGCTATAAAGGTATATTAGTTAGTAAAACCAATTAACAAGGAATATATTAAATTCATGAATAAGCCTTCGTATATGCGTTTTGAATCATTTATTTCCGTTGATTTTATATTCGCTTTATACGAATTCAAGAGCTTTTTGAGTACTTTAAATTCGTTGATGCCAAGCACGTGAATATATATATATATATATATATATATATATAGGTGTGTGTGTGTGTGTTCATTTTTGTTAGATTAGTATTCCTGGTCAATACCAGGAATAACGAAATCAACGATAATCAATCCCTTGCGAGTTTAATAATCGTGCATGTTTAATGAGATTATAATTACTTACTTAATGGATACTGTAACCGCATTTTTAGCAATTCGTATGAGCTGCACCGTGGAAGTTGACCTTACGTCTCTCTGCAAGATTAAGGAGACCAGAACCCATGTGTCCTCGCCGAAAAGTATTGTGTTCACCTCCAAGAAAAGTTCACTTCCGTTGTGAACCTGGTACAATGTGTAGCCTGCCGGGAACGATGTTGGATTCATCATAGCAAATTTCGATAAAAAGGACCAAAAGTTCCCTAGACTGGCATCCATATAATACGCAACTGTCCACGTGTAACTAATAGCCTCGTTTTCATAATTGGAGGAAGAGATTTGGACTGGGTCCCCTGATTTTGTAGCGTCTACATAGACTGTGTCACCATGGTTCACCGTGACAATCTCCCCACCATATATTGTTGCAATTAATTCCGGTAATGCTAGTTTAATATATACGAAATCATCCACCCAGGCGTCCTCTCCTATGTCTGGGAAAACTACCTCTAGAATGAAAATATAATACCCGGCTTCAAGTGTGTCTGCTGCCATAACCAAAGACGTTGAATTTGGCTGCACAAAGTTGTTGATATCCATTCTACCAGTGTTCTTAGTCACAATGTCATATACTTTAATTATCCTCCAAAGCATTTGTGGAACAGAAGAAACGCATTTCTTGGATAGTATGACCTTGGCCGTGAGCTACATAAAAACAGTGATATGCCGATCATTTGTATATGATTGCCATCTTTTTAAAGAATAATAATGGGCTGATATTTAAATAAAAATGTGAACACATTGTGCTTACTTTATTTTTATGAAAACTACAGAGTATGTGATAGTTCTAGAACGTTTAGAAATAAGCATGTCTTTGTAAAGCAGAAATGTATTAAGTGCACGCATTTAGTAGATACCAACCAGACCTGAAAAGAAATCTTATTTATCATTATTCTTCCTTTTAAAGAGAACGAAAAGCTTAAGATAGTTAGAAATAAAACCAGTAGATTCTCATATATAACAAGGCTTCATCAAAGATGCTAAGATTTCGTTGGCATAAAGGAGACATTTAAAGTATTTTATATTGCGTGCGCACGCGATAACCAATGCGTTTCGCACGCAGTACTTATTGCGGTCGCACGCGGTGATTAAAATTATCGCTTATGAAAGCGATATCAAGGGCGTGCGAGCGCACTCGATAATTATCGCATGCGCACATGATTTAAAAAAAATACTTCATTGTCCCCTTCATACCATCGTTTAAAATAGACTGCATCCTTGAAATACATTATACCTTGTTGTGTAACTAAATTGAATCAATTTGTTTCATATATTTAAAGAATGCTTGTATTCAATGATACCACATCTATTAAAAAAAATAAGATTTAAGACGCTTAAAAATCATTGGCATTGGCACTACAGCTGCATAAGTTGACGCCCACCGGGAAAAACAACAACAAAACAATACAGACGGACTTGATATCCAGTTGACTTACAGCCCTTCATGTGCATACGGACTTTATTTCCAGTTAACACACTCACACAGCGCAATCTTAGTGCAAATGAACGTGTTACCTCTATTTCACTGGTTGTATAGAACACTATAGGGTTGGATGCCAGTCGATGCTCGATGCCGAAAAACGTTGCACTATTCAGACAGTCAGTGTCTTGAACTGGACTCACAAAGGGCCTGTGGGCGCCATCCACGATACACCACAAAGAGGCCACATACGCTGAGTTCTGTTGATATAAAATGATTACATATTAGCATGTTTAAAAAATAAAGGTAAATATTTTTGGTTTTATTCGATATGTTCTTCAAATCAAAAATGACCAAAAAAACAACAAACAAAAAAACGTCATACATATATATCTTCTTCAAGTGACAACATTTAATCGTTAATTTTTTTTTTTTATTCTTGGACCTTACATTATTTTTTCGACGAAATAACAGTGTTTTTAAATGATACGTTGCATGAAGGGTACATGTATAAATGTCTTCTAAAGATAAACTCTCTCATCCAAATAAATCTTACTGATATACTGAAGAAAATTAAGTGTTCTAGAGTATGTTAAACTCGTCCAACCTTGAAAACCCGTAGTCATTAAGTCGAAAAGCTTGAAATACAGATATCTTTGTTCCAAATCGATTTCATATATCTATATCTCAATAATAATAATAATTATTATTAATTTTGTCACTTCATTACTTAATTCAGTAAAAGTTCAATATTCCATGATGTTCGGAATACCGCAAGACTCGGATTTCCATGATTATTTTCAAGCTCATTAGTAACCGTGTCTGTTTCTCTAGTATACCACCAATCGTAACTACTCGCCCATATCCGTCGGATACCATTCTTGTAGAAATTGGCGAGGTAAATGGTGTCCGCACCGGAAGTGGGGAAAAAACCTAGAAATGTGCAGAATAGTCGGCATATCGTTCTTCGGAAAATCACAAAATAATAATAATATACGTGTACATTACTTACCTACCAGAAACAGGCGGAAACATTTTACACACTAGTACTCTACTGCTGTACTGGATAAACAATTATAAGATATGAACTTACGATAGCGTAAACATGACTCAGCCGAGTGAGCTCTATTGTATCATTAGGGAACGGTTCGAAGACGCTCGAGTATGAATCTCCCCAGTCCAGCGTGCACCATACAACCGATTCGTTCATCCCAATGGTAACGTTCATCTCATTTGGATTTTCGGTGAGGGCAAAAGTCATATTAAACATGTCTGTTGTGTACCCTGTGTAATATACAAGTATAAAAAGTGTTAATTTGTTAATAACATGTGTTATATAACTTTTTTCCTGTTGTTTTATTTCAATTCTGAAAGGATTTTAATTCAAAATGGAAATTGATACCAAATTCGTATTTCACACAGAAATCCTGAGATCTCATAACATAAACACTCCAGGCTGATCTTCGAACAGAGCATCTTCTAATGTCGTAACTTCGATCCATAGCTGCGACATATGCAGCCGAGTAATGAAAACGTCACAGGTGAGGCACGCTTGTTTTGTGCTTAATACTTAGGAGAGTTCCAAAACTACAGGTTGGTCCTATGCTATTATATAATGACTGATTATAGTATCATACATTATTATATGGCAGCATGACTCCCAAAATGACGGAACTACAGTGGGGCGGCAAAATAGAACCAAACATAATGACAAGAGATTAAAAATCGCGGTGTTCATATTTTAGAGCACTACAAAAACATTCACATACACTGAAATTAAGAATATTATGCCAAGAAACATTATTGCCTATCATAATTTACACGGAACCAGTATCGAATTTAAGAAACAATACTTATCACTAAGCAATACTTAAATTCTTAGATTAGACTTGCATTCCCCATTCAAGTTCGTGACTATAGGTTGACATAGATGATTACTTTAATGACAAACAACAGTTTTAAGTATAGAACTGAAAGCAGAGAATGGTTGTTGGCATTCGAGCCAGTTTTATAATTACATGTATAATGTGCATTCTCAATGGATGAACAAATACTTCAATCATTAATTGTTTTCCACTTACTGTCTCGAATTAAAGTGTCGCTTGAGTCGAGATTTGAGCCAATGATGAAGAGAATGCCATCGTTTTGTGTCTCGGACAACTGGCTAGCAGACTGCAAGGGGACAGGGGCGTCTCCAGTTAGCTCTGTGAAATTACAACGAACATTTAAAAAAAAATAGAGTCAACAAAATCAAAGTACTCGTATGTCTACTGTAACCTGTGTCTGTGGACACTCCTGAAGATATGGTTGCATATCTGCAACTATTTCTGTTTTAATAATTTTTTGTATAAATCAAAACTATATTAAGGACGTTTACTACAGTTTTTGGATAAATCCACTCTATGTTAAGGACGTTTACTACAGTTTTGTATAGACCCACTCTATGTTAAGGACGTTTACTACAGTTTTGTATAGACCCACTCTATGTTAAGGACGTTTACTACAGTTTTGTATAGACCCACTCTATGTTAAGGACGTTTTTGTATAGACCCACTCTATGTTAAGGACGTTTACTACAGTTTTGTATAGACCCACTCTATGTTAAGGACGTTTACTACAGTTTTGTATAGACCTACTCTATGTTAAGGACGTTTACTACAGTTTTGTATAGACCCACTCTATGTTAAGGACGTTTACTACAGTTTGTATAGACTACTCTATGTTAGGACGTTTACTACAGTTTTGTATAGCCCACTCTATGTTAAGGACGTTTACTACAGTTTTTAGATAGACCCACTCTATGTTAAGGACGTTTACTACAGTTTTGTATAGACCCACTCTATGTTAAGGACGTTTACTACAGTTTTGTATAGACCCACTCTATGTTAAGGACGTTTACTACAGTTTTGTATAGACCCACTCTATGTTAAGAACGTTTACTACAGTTCTTACAACGCAACATATTATCATTGCTTGTAAGAATTTCAATACCGGATATCCAAATTCAATGCCCTTTGGCGGGCAAACTATATGTTCACTTGTTTGCTCTTATCGCCGTTATAACAATAGATAAATATATTTGCCTGTATAGACGTGTCACATTTCTTACATATCTTACATGGATGGAATACACAACAATCATCATTATGTGATTTATTTATCATTTTACTATAGAAGATGTTACGGCACACAGCGGACGATAACTCTGCAATGATTAGTCATCGGGAAAAATATCAGTTAAGCAAAATAAATGAAATTGTGTGACGTTAGCCAGTTGCGGTCAATCGGAAGTTTCACTATAATGATATATATATACACGTGTGTGTGTGTGTGTGTGTGTGTGTGTGTGAAGAGCAGCATCTCTGGCATGTGATATGTCCTTGGTTACCTAACAGGTATATGGCAAATAAAATAATGTCGTTCATTAAAATATGCCTACCGTAAAATGATATATTAGCTACAAGAACCATTTTGATGTCGGTCATCATGCTCGTTTTCATGCTACGTTCGGTATGCATATGTGTATTTCCATGGTAATGTGTTGTAATGAATCTAAATCCTCTCAACAGAAGACACACGAATGACAAGATAACCCGTGATAGTTCAATGGTTTCCTTGGGTAGTTTATCACGGGAATAGATAACACTTCGAAAATTTGAAAGAGAGAGAGAGAGAGAGCAAAAATTGCTTCGTTTTCAAACATTTTTAAATATTTACAGGAATTTTAAAAATGTATCATAAAACTATATTTTTAAGACTTGCTTGATCAAACAATGTCATGGAGTTCATTTAAGAGCTACTGGGCTGTTTTTATGGTAACTGTCCAATGATATACGTATTTCATTCAGTTCAAATTAATAAACTATTTGAAAAAGAAATGTGATAATTAGAAACAGACATCCATTACTGGCAAAACATCCCTTAAAGCATAGATATGCTGACATTATTGCAATTTACATCCGGAAATTACCCGAAATACATTACACTTTATTTGTCCGAAACATTGCGGTGGTAACATGCAACAGGATCTTAAACGAGTACTTATTTGATATTAAAAAATGAAACTCGTTATATGTTCTAGAGGCTAGCAAAATATGAAGTCATATAACGATCATATTTTTATATCAAATGAATAGAGAATAGCATCTATAGAATATTTAAGTGAGTGAAAAAGTAATTCCGCTAAAACGTTTAATATATCTATTTGATGTAAATAGAACATAATATTCTTTCAATAATGACACAAATAGAATTTACTGAAACCATTTGGTTCAGTTTTATTGGAAATTGGTCATCTATGTATATATTTACCAATGTTCGTAAGAATGCATTCGACTTGTAGCGATATTGTTTGCTTATTTTACACATGTGTGAGAAAAAAATATTACATGGATGTATTATGTGTAGACAAATTGGATCATGTGATGAAGTCAAAATGCAAAATATTACCATGTGTATTTTCAGGTTTCATTGACCCATGGTGATTGTTCTAGCTAGTCGTGACTAGTATTCATTTCATAAGTTTTCATAATTGCAATCCATCCATTTAATGCATATAGTTTGAGAACAGGGTGTTCTGTTTTGCTTCTTTTAAGTAAGTAATCAATCTGTAACACACGTAGTTTGTTGTTGTATGGCTACCGACCCTTGCAAATCATTACATACACCAGACATTAGCTTACATTTCATAAATCTAGCTAATTCATTACATACACCAGACATTAGCTTACATTTCATAAATCTAGCTAAAAAAGATAGTATACACCATGAAACAACTAATTTAATTAATTTGCGTTAAATTATTGTGTTTCTGAAAACTGGAATAAATGCATTGCAAGATTACCTTTTAATGGTGTATTGTTGTGATACAAAAGGCTATGGAAGTTTTCAATCGGTGGATGTTCAAACTACATGTAAGAAATGCATTTCTGTCTCATATCATTGTATATAGGACAAGCTAGCAATAAATAAATATCTGAATCTACAACATTCATAATGGTTTCATGATAATCGATATGCAAATTAGTCGAAAACATCGCAATTTATTTCTCATTCATTTAATATGTCAAATATTATATAAAAATACATATATATGAAATATTATAGCTGACTATGTGTGGAGCCTAATGTTGAAGCATGGCTCACTACCCCATATCAACCTATACTTATAAAACATTTAATTTCGAGTATCTGAGACATTCAATGAAACGAATTGAATACTTATGTTGTATTTAATCCAATCTACATACCTATGTTCAATACGCGGTAGGGATCTGATACTGAAAAGACATAAATAAAACAAACATTATTTGATGTTTCACTCCTATTCAAAAAACACCAAATTAGATCCATTTTCAATTAAATTAAGTTTACTTATAACTATGGACATTTTGTTATTTTAAAGGTTAAATTAAAGACCCCCTTGAGACAAACAAGCTGGCAGACAGGCAGACAAACAGACGGTTGCTTAATTATCGATAAAGTATACACAATATACATGTAATATGTATGTAATTCACACGAGGGCCCTTTTCTGTCATGTTTAGAATGAACACCCCAGAAATATCTAATGCTCAATACACTGGGGGCGGGGGTACCGCTTATCAATGCATGCAGAGCAGAGTGCTTTTGATGTTGGCGGATGTTTTGTAATACTGTGTCGATAAATCAATAAATAATATATTCATCATTAAACTTCGGCCTGTATTAATGTTTACTTTGAATTATTTCTCTTCTCATTGAAACGTTTTCATTATGCAGACACATATCATGATGGAAAAAGTGTAACAGACAGACAGGTAATAACTAAACAAAAATTGATGCCATATTTATAACCATTGCGCATGACTATTCCCTGTGTCAAGGTCTGCCCATCAGTGAAATTTCATTTCAATAGCATAAGTAGAACAAGAGTTACTGCAGAATAAAGAAGTGTGACGGTGCAGAAGAAAGAAGTGTGAATGAAAAGGGGGAAAACTCAAATTAATTGATACCAGAGGTATGGATCTTCTTCATGACAATATCCCAAGCTCTGTCCACATATAAAATTTCATTTCAATAGCATAATAAGCGTATGAGTTATTGCAGAATAAAGAAGATGGCGGTGCAGAAGAAAGAAGTGTAATGAAAAGGAGAAGAACTCAAACAAATTCATACCAGAGTAATGGGTCTTGTGCATGACAATTCCCCGTGTCAAGGTCTGTCCATAAATAAGATTTCATTTCAATACCATGAGTAGAACAGGAGTTGTTGCAGAATAAAGAAGTGTGAAAGTGCAAACAATGAAGTGTGAATTAAAAAGGGAATAATTCAAACAAATTGATACCAGAGCTTTGGATCTTGTGCACGACAATGCCCCGTGTCAAAGTCTGTCCAAAAATGAAATTTCATTTCAATAGCATGAGCGCAACAGAAGTTATCTCGGAATAAAGAAGTGTGACAGAAAAAGTGAGACAAACGGATAGACAGACGGACGGACAGACAAGCGGACGAGAGCTAAATTGTGAGGTTATTTCTTTGATCTTCCATTGATCTTATGTAACCCCACAACAGGAAAGCAGAACCACTTTAAAAACACACACACACACATACAAAAAAACAACAACAAAAAAACAACAACAAAAAACCGAAATACGGAATGTAATGAAGCAACCTCATAACCCCAAAACTAACCCTGGAATGTATCTCTCGTCTGATGGACAGACAGGCGACGGAAAAGTGACCCCTACGTGCCAGCTCTGCTTACAGCAGGTGACATAAAAATAGACAGACAGACAAATAGTTTATTAGAGTGTCATATGTTTATATTTAAAATACAATAAAATACATCGTTACACACATATAACATTAACATCCAGCCGCATCTCGACTTATAAAACACTGTACATATAAAAAACATTCACATACATAAAATAAAAATTGATTACAATATACACTACAAGTAAATACATTTAAAAATTATTACAATTTCAAAAAAACACATGTATTTAAAACTTAAAATCAATAAATATTTATGTTTTGCTCGTGTGGTATTTCATGTAAATATTTTCCAACGCTTAAACATCCTTGTAACGGAAGTTCCAAGTGAGAACTGCATTTCCTTCGACTGCATTAAAAATACTACTTTTTTCCTCATTATTAACGTTTTAAAAGAAGAGTTTATTTCAGACGCTTTAATAAAAAGGTTTTCTCTAATATCAGAGTACAAATCACAGTCTGAAATAAAATGAGTCTCATCTTCAACCTTTCCAACGTTACAAAATTTACAAAGTCTTTGTTCTATATGTATTTTGGGTTTAGAGTATCGGCCAGTTTCAATACATAAAGGTAAAGAGCATGAACGCAATTCAAAAAGAATGCGACGATGATCTCTCGGTAAAGGTAAAATACAATAAAATTCAGGAGACAACTGTGATTTATACATTCTGTATGTTCGGAGTTTATCAGTATTTAGAACAGAATTAACCCAATCTTCTGAGCCTTTACTTTTTAAAATCTTTTTTAATGCTACCATCAAGCGTTTTACAGACCCTGTTATATTTGTAATTTTATCTAATAAACCCAAATGTTCTGCTATATTTTCAACCTTTGATTCCCATCCCCTTTTGAAAGATTTTGACCAATTAAAAACACACTTTCAAAGACGCTCACCATTTGATAGGAATAGCTTTATATAAAGTCTAAAACATTCAGCAGGAGTTCCATCCCATATGACCCCTTAGTGCAACATTCGAGGCAAATTTACCACCACCTAGGAAATATTTACATGCTTTATGTTGAACAATTTGTATTTATAAAATGCAACTGATTCGACTAAAGACGTGTACAATTTCGTGTAAACCTCGTATGCCATACCACCTGCGTTTAGCGTTTTGGTATAAGTAGCAGACAGTGCTCGGCTGGCCGATTTAGCCGTTCTTGACATGTTCCAGTGTTCATTCATCCATATCCCAAGATATTTGTAAGCATTGGTATAACTAACGGGATTTTTCACCCCATGTAAAAACATTATCACACAGAGGGATAGACGGGTTTCGGATATGAATTACTTGTGACTTGTCAGGGTTTACAGTTAACCTCCATTTGTTACACCGATTTTTGACAGTGTTTAACATACTGTAGGCCATCCTTATCTGGAGCCATCAATAAAAGGTCGTCTGCATTAGCTAAAATTGAAATCATTTTGTCATTAATGGTAATATCACAATTAATGTTATTTATCTCATCGATCAGGTCATTAACATACACAGATAATAGTGTTACCGAGATTTTATACCCTTGCTTAATACCCTTGCTTCAAACCAACGGAGACAGGGAACCAGGGTGTCGACGTGTCATTCACCTGAACGGCACAATCTTGCCAGTTATACCAACAGACAACAATTTATACCACAGACAATCTCTTTGTATTCTGTCAAAAGCCTTTTTTAAGTCGATAAAAACATGCAAAGGTCGAGAGACGTGATGTTTTTCGGTTATTAACTATGCTCTACAGAGTATATATGTGTTCTAAGCAGCTTACCGTTTTTCTAACCGATTTGATAACCTTTTATTTAATACATCTGCATAAATCTTGTAAGGAACTGATAAGATTGATATTCCTTGATATCTTAAGAGATCCTTTGGATCCGCTGTAACAGACTCTGGAATGGGGTTTATGATAGCTTTTGTCCAATCCGATGGGATTTGTCCCTTATCAAAATAATAGGAGACAATACTAAAAAGCATATCAACGCATCAATTTTTCAAAAACTTATTTCATTTTTAAGTATTTCCGATGGAATGCTATCGAAACCGCAAGCTGTCTGTCTGTCATAAAAATATGCCAGACGCAGTCTGCAGAGATGTTCATTGCACTAGCACTAAAACTTCACAACACTGGTCCGACAGCGTCTGATACTACTGTTGTCACTGACCTCATAAATAATCATTGAAAATTAACTTTAAACGATTTCCGTTTAACGAACTAAAGAAAAAAACTTGCGACGATTCAAGCATAACATTTTACATGTATTTTTTAGAAAAATATAGATTACAATTTAAATTTTGAAGACGAGTTAAAGGACCGTTACATAAAAATAATTGTTAAATTCATGCTCTCTGTAACTGATTAAGCCATCCTTTTACAAATACGAATATCATTTATTACAAAGTTATATTGGATTAATTTCTTTATTAATTAAGTAGAGAGAGAGAGAGAGAGAGGACCATCTATATAAACATATATCTGAATTGATATCCACCTTAATTAATCAAGGTAGCCTGTAAGATATATAATTTGTTCTAGATAATTCTTATTTCAAACTGAATATCAACAATAATTAATATCTACCTCCCCTAGTATGGTGGGTAACACATATTAAAATAGTATACAGTAATTCAATTTGTATTCGATCCTTGAATCTTGATTTGTATGCAGTTGCCAAATGAATATATAAAAAAGAGATTATTTATTTAAACCAAAAAAAATTTAAAATACGATAAAACAAGAAATGAATAGAAATGTAAATGCATTTTAGTGTTTTTATACATATTTATTTTTCAAAATAAGGTTTAACACTTAAAATGACTATAAGTTTTCAATAAATATGTTGATTTTCCAGAGGGAAATAATACAATAAACAATTAAATTCACTCTTATTCAATATTTCGGCAAAAGTTTGCCTTTCTCAAGTAAAAAAACAAACAAAAAAAAACATGAGGTTTTAGCAAGTTCTACATTATAGATGTTTGAATAGTCGCCATATTGTTAATGATAGCAATAACAATATGGCGACTATTCAAACGTCTATAATGTAGAACTTATTAAAATTCTTTTTTTTTCTTGAGAAAGGCAAACTTTTGCCAAAATATTGAATAAGAGTGAATTTAATAGTTTACTTTAAGTTTTGTTTCCTGATTTATCTTTTTCATATATAATGATAGAGTTACTGTTGTGATGCATGCTTTTCAGCGACATTACATGAACCTACATGGGAAAACTCGTGTGAGTTCCGGATATCGTCTATTCAAGGATGTTGCTGCATCAAATGCAACATTTTATATTTATTTTAAAAGCTGAAGGAAGCAGTAAGATTATAAATACTCACTATTTCTGTTCTCCGTAACTACCGAGGATAGGGTTGTGAGAATCGTCACAAGAATCAGGTTAGCCATCGGCAAAGTCCGGAATTTCCCGTCTGATCAGTGTTGATATCGGAAACACAGTGGATCACGCTTGACTAATACCAAACTAACTCTATCTATGTTTACGCGATTAAATTTTGTTTTAAAAAGGAATAATCATTTACATTAATGTATGCTAATGGGGTTACCTTAAAGTATTTATCATAAATAAGCATTGAATAGAACCATTCTTTAGAGTTTTTTTTTGGTTTGGTTTTTTTTTTCCTTGCTTCAAACGACAAAAAAGAGAACCTTGGATGCATGAGATAAATATAGGACTGTCATACTGTCGTACTGAGGGCAAAGTAAAATGAATGACCGGAACGATTTTAACTTGGGTATTTTACGGCCAGAGATCGAACACAAAGCTTCCCGGTTGCGGGACGGACGTTCTAACCACTAAGCCACCGGGACCGGTATTAGTTTGATAATATAATGTTAAATTGATATTCACCATGACTAATTTTCTTAAGAATACTTAAGCTAATCCACAACTGAAAGCGAACTATTTTAGTTAAGTATAAACCTATTTATTTCATAAAATAAGGAGATACAACATTGTTATATTCCTTTCCCCAAATGAAATTAACAGAGATGTAACATGTATATACACTGATGAAAGCAAATATGGATGTTACTGAAAATCATTTATGTTTCTAGTGAATTCTTGCATCGTATTGAAAAAAGGTTGTAGTATTAATGGAATAAGAGCAGATATTCTATTTAAATTAATTCAATAATCCAGTTCGGCTGAATATTACATCACTGTCAATAAATCCATTTAACAATGAACATCTGGATTGCTTCGTCGGACAAACGATGAAGGATTTACCCAATTTCAATATGCATGTACTGAGTATATAAACAAGTAAAATCTCGATGTACATCAAGACTAAATTGTTCGACTTAAATAAGAACACCATTTGAAGCGGACAAAGGTTTTGGAACAAATAAAGTATTGGAGAAGGAAAATAATTTATCTCACCATTTAATTCATTAGCCTATTAAATTCTGCACCAGTTTCCTGTGGCAGCCCAGAGAATGCTATATTCCATTCCTTAATGAGATTAAATGTCATGCCCCTTCAAATTTATATTTTTTTTTTCTCTCATTTGAGTGGCATAAAGGAAGGCAGGACCTGCGTATTGACTGACAGTTTAAAAGTATATTCAAACCATTGAATTCGTCTTGGAGGATCAAGGACTTCATAACTTGGAGAAGGGCGTGTTTACACTCCTCCCCGTCCTGCTGTTAATCGACCTGAGAAATAATGCTTCTTTGTCGCTCAATAAACACGTGTGCTGTTACGTTTTTTAAATGTTAAATGTGTTCCGTTACGGTAATCTGCGTGGGTGGCACCGGTTCAATTACTCCGCCAAAATAAATGCGCCACTGTTTTTGGTGATCCACAAAAACAGATGTGCCACTTAAATGGGGCCATTATTGTATTTCTTTTGTCATTTAAAGGGTCGTGAAGCCTTATTCTGTTTTAATAGTATACATGACCAATTAAGTACAAGTCGATGACAGAGGTATATCATGAATATTTAATGGTTTCTAAATACTGATGAATCAAGTACGTGGATGTTTTGAGGTTCAGTTTGAACGACCCTGTCATTCCCATGTAACACGACTAAATTCAGCAAATTTTTAAGGTAATCAATTAATCATCAATTGTGATCATGGTTCATCATTGATTTTTTAAGGTAAATGCAAGTCATTATTATACAGTTAACTTCAAAATACATTCAAACTCGGAATACAAAAGTTCAACAGTCTGTACAATATTTAGTCTGCGGTTCTTGCTCAAGATGGAAAGGTTGTCGTAATTTCTAGGCCTTCCTCCTCTGGGTCGGATCTTCTTACTTGTCTGAAGGTTATAGGATTACATCATAGCTTATAATAATCATTTACTTTATAGGTAGACCGCAAGTGCAACAGAAATCGAATTTCCAAATAACCTTCATTAAACAATATTTTCTTATATGTGTACATAATTATTAAGATAATAAACCTAATTTCTTAAAATACTAATCAGTTAATTACATAACCTCACAAACCTTTTTGTTCTCACTTCCTTCCTCCCTTCCTTCCTTCCTTCCTTCCTTCCTTATACACCTTGACATCAATTTTTTCTTCCCTCCTTTCACTCAAGGGCACCCACTGGCATCAATATATCACACCACATCCTAATATGCTCTTCCTTCCCACCGGCTCTTCCCCAACTGACTCTCATGACGCTGTCTCACAATTTCTCTGACCCATCAAACTTCCTTTATTTGACTATGACTATATAATTAGCACCAAAACAAAAACAATATCTATTTATAACTAGATTTGCATACTGCAAATGCCCCGGTTTTCGTGATGAGAAACAGTTTCAAACCTGATCAGCCAAGTTAAAATACCAGAACAACAACAAAATGCAAAATGCTTTATATATCTTAGTGATTTTCTTCATTGGTGAATTCAGCTGTGACCAAAACTTAAATTAAAGGCATCTCCAAAGGAATGTGATGTCCCACTGAGCCAGGCCCCCATCTGCTGTGATCTGGTCATCACTGCAGGGAGTCTTTAACCAATACAGTAGCTATGTGTGTAAAACCTCTGATGGGTTGATGCATAACTAAATTACCTGCTACAATGGAAGTGAGATAGTAGGCTAGTTTTACACATACATTCATGACCTGTTACATCCCAACTTAAAGAGCAAAGCTAGCAGAGCAGAGTTCTAATTATAGAACATAGGTATCCAGTGAAGCACATTCTGTCAAATTTTCTCAGTTTTTATTCTGGGTCATGTATTTAAATTCTCTATAAATTCATCAATTCTCGACAGATTTGCAAAATTCTTTTTTTGTTGACGAGGTAAGACATTCTTTTTTCCAATGATGACAAAATATATCACACATTTAAACTTTAAAGGCTTTGAAATCATTCAAAGTATGACCAAACTTCAAACTGCCACCAAACAACCAAATCAACTCCGATTGAAAAAACTAAAATTCTTCAAAAGTACTCTTTAGAGGCTTTTGATTTTACCCATATTCTTTCGATAAAATATTTTTAGATTTT
Source organism: Solen grandis (assembly GCA_021229015.1). Taxonomy (NCBI): domain Eukaryota; kingdom Metazoa; phylum Mollusca; class Bivalvia; order Adapedonta; family Solenidae; genus Solen; species Solen grandis. The sequence goes on along the minus strand of JAIFHC010000765.1, from coordinate 13,938 downwards.
GAGATATTTAAGGTCAAAGAAAAAACCAATAATCGCAATATGACCTTGACCTTTGCATTTTTTGAAATTTTGAAACTGCGAAGTCCTTTGAAACAACAAACAATACAATCTGTGAAAATTTCATAAAGATTGATTAAAAAATAATGGCAGAATCATCAAAAAACTAAAAAAATGCCTATTCTCAAAAAAAAAATCCTCCATATTTTAGTGCACTTTGACCGCTTATTGAAAGCCATTTTATGCATTTTCTGAAATCGCCACCCCATATATTTTGTGCGCAAAGATCTTCGGAATCAATTTCAAAAAACAGAATGAGCGTATCTAATCTCTAACAAAAATGGGCATGTTTTTCGTGGACACACCCTAATTTGCCAGATTTTTTCAAAGATTCAAACATTCAACCTCTTCTAGCTCAAAATTTTCAAAGATATGGATATTGCCACTCATCATATTTAAAGGGGCAGTTGACAGAGAACAGAATGCAAAAAACTGCATACAAATAAAATGTCAAATGACAGAGTTATCGGCAATTATATGTTTTGATGCTAAACGCCACCTAGCGGCAAAACTTAGTATTAAAATGAAAAACAAACTTAATGGTGCACAACTTCAGATACATGTGAGTATGCATGGAAATTTTCATATTTGTAGCACTTCTAATCATGCCGCAACAGCGGCCACAAAAAAAGTGCAAAGAATAATAATAATGGAAAAAAAAAAAAGGGAAAAAGAAACACAAGAAGAACAGTAGGTTTTCGCGGCTGCGTTGCAGTCCACGAAAACCTAATTAACCCCCGCAATTTTTCCAAGCAGATCCCAACATATCTTTATATCACTGTGTTGCAGTAGACTGACAGTGACACGCCAAGTTTAATGTCCTGCGTGGATCTGCTGATCTCTGAACTAATTTGCTTTTACAATGATAACATAAAGTGGTCAGCAATCTTAAGGTGGTCAAGTATTAAACACCTTTTTTATAATAATCTTCTAATCTTCTAATACACAAAAATATATACATGTACTCTATTAACTTTATATTAATGTTTGACACAATAGTCCACATGGCAATGTTTGTGGGTAAGATCTACTGTAACCAGATTAAAAGGATCTATTCGTCTTTTTTTTTTGTCTTTTTTTTTTTTTTTGCAAACCTTGTCATAGACACGTATGCATAAATGGTTAGAAAACGAAGTACTCGTGAAAACGCTTCTAACTTGTTGTATACAAAATATTCTGATATACAGTATACAAGACACACTGAAATCTGATCCAAAATGAGGGACGCCTGACAGCTGCAACCTCAGAAAAGTGTTCGTCCAAAAATAAATTAACATTGTTAATTCAGACGCGGGCCTCAGACATCACCCGCAGTTCCAAAGTGTTGGTTAAAATGCGACACATCGATGCTAGATGGGTACCCCGAGTTCGAGTCGCTAAAAATCTCCTTAAACCATATCCAAAATATGAAAACCAGGAGACAAACATGGGTCCATTTTGTTTGATTATATAGTTCACCGTCCCCTCAACAGTATTTCAATCATTTGGTAACGATGTCTATTTGAGACAGATATAGTGATATCAGACAAACCGTAGACATGTGGCTTGTTACCACAATGACACTGGTTCAACAAGTTCTGGAGTTGCCCTGTATATATGCTAAGTAATTTGCGATTAATGCCTCCTGCTGCCGAGGCAGACGCTCTAACCACTCGGTCATCGGGGACGGTCCACTTCTCTGTTGTTTAATTCAAGCTTCTTTCATTTTAACAGGATTTTAAAAACTTACACTAATCCTTCTATGTGGTTCTTGGGGTGGACCAGTACTTTGTGATTATCTCAAATACTAAAATGGTCTAGCCTCTTTTATTGCCTAGTCCTTTTCAACCAAGATCAGTCTTTGAAGCAAAAATTACCATGGACTTAGTCGCCATATGCTGGAAGCCATGATTAGTCGTTTAAACTGTAGCTGAATGCTAGAGCTGCTCAAGGATATAATGGCTTGATGACATACTTACATCACTGGGTGTCCCACATTCAATGTGTTGGCTCCCTTAAGTTGAAAATGGTTAGAACTAATGTCGATTTATTTATTTCATAAAACGTTTCCTAACGTTGAAAATAATCTAATCAATGACACTGGAATCTTTACGGTCTTCCTGACCAACGGCACTTACCCAGAATGCATTCAGTATTTCGCGCATCTCCTCTTGGACGCGCAATAGCGACACGCCTGTCCCTCTTTTAATGTGAAGAATTGATTGTACCCTGTTATATTTTAATGTGATGCACTGGTGTCATAGTTTTGCATGTCAGTTAAATTGATTCCTTCGATAACATTAAAATTTAAAGAAACATGGTTAACGAAGCCTGAAAATATGAGAAAAAAACATCAACATTCAGATGGATTTAACACATCAAATATTAACAACACAACGAACATTTTAGAGGATAGCCTCATTTGTTTTTAATTATATTTGCTGTTTGATCATTTTTATATAACCGCGTGAAATGAGAAATAAGCGATCACTTCAGAGTTTATTCTCAAATAACTAACACTATATTGATCTTTGAGGAACATGGGACCATTCTATTTTGTCGTCTTTTATTCCTTTGTTTTCATGAAAAAAAATTGCTTCGCTGTAGCAGAAAACTCATGCTTGTTTTCTATGGACGCTGCTCTCGACAGCTCTAAATGCTCGTCAACAGAAGATGTTGGAAGAAAGAAAAATCTACTTTGTGGCTTGGAGTGTTGCAATCTTGCGAAATGTACAGGATTCTATCACGACTCCGAGACTCACATCTGCTTGCTTATCCAACTCCTTGCGGTTTCTGAGTGTGCCAGCTTTTCTTCAGGGACGTGGAAAAGTTTCAAGAAAATGTCAGGTAAGTTGGCTTTATAAGTATCGTAGTCCACTGTCAGTGGTTCTTTTTTCTCTACTGATCAGAAGGTTTGGAGTACATATCCTTCTGGGGTTAGAAATGTTTATGACCTTCCTATGTCCAGAAAAACTGGTCTAACCAGAAAACATATTGACTGCTAGACTTGAATTTCCTGCATGTGTTGTTTACGAATGAATACCAGATTTATCTCATAACAGGACTAAATGCCACGAAACATTTCCATTTTTGATAACTCTCTTCTATGGTATTACACATTTCCGCATCGGACAACTTTGCGTACGCCCGAAAGGTCGTATCATTTTATACCCCTGCCCTTCCGTCTGTATTCCATTATATTACAGAAGCTTGTGATCGTAACTCCACATACACTTCAAGAAGAATACCCACATTACTTGACTTTGTGTATAAAGCTGGATTTTGTGCTCACGTGAAACGTTCAAGATATGTGTCACATTTTCTTATGATCAGTTATATAAGCATAACTCCTCTTACCCAACAAGAGGGATGGGGTTCAACACGTCACATGAAGACAGCAATTTATGCTTACACGTTTACTGAAGTTATGGCCCTTAATCACTTTTTCTACTCAGGGTTATGCAGCCTGAATCACATGAATATGTCTCCTCTTTACCACAAGAACTGTTTGAAACATTGGCAACACAGAAAGTTTAACACTTATGTGAAAAGTTACTGTAATCAAAACGCTTGCATTTCAAAAATTGTACATATATGTCCATTTACGGTTCTAACAATTAATCTGATTATATCCTTAAATCATATAACATTGTAAATATGACAAAATTAAAAGAGGCATATTGGCTCCTAATTGTATGGCTGTAGATCTAAAGTTAACAAATATTGAAATGTTCCTTAATTCTATTAAAAAGTAGTTAGATAATCGGAATAATTGATAAGAAAAAAAGAGACAATGTTTAAGTTTTTATGAAAATAAACTTAAGAAATGGAGGAAGATTAGTATTTGTATCTTGTTTAAACAAATAAAATATTGAACGACTTTTTAAGAATAAGAGGACATATTAACAAGATGAAATGAAGCAAAAGAAAGTGATTAATAAAGCCCAAAGGAACAAAAGTATGGAAAGTTCACACATTATAGTGAACGGAAAATAAGTATGTTGGAAATCGGCGTTTGATAAAAGAATAAAGTTTATTGGAGCATTTATTGAATTTCAATCCAAATACAATTTAGTTTGATTTCATGAATTTTTTTTAACTCATATAAATATTTCATTAAGATTAATTTTGTCAGAAGTTGACACAGTTTTGAAAACAATCAGAAGTAAAACCATTCTATGAAATTTAATTGAAATAAGACAGCCTTATTCTTATTCTTTATTTATTTTTTGTATAATCTTCAAATATTAATTAAAATCAAGTAAGAAAGAAAATGGAGTTAATTATTCTGATATAAGAATAAAAAAGAAATTTTCACAAGATAGAATCACTTACATAACATTTCAGTATCAAAAAAGTAAATATACACTCTTACATAATATAATATTGTATATTTTGGTATTAAAACAATACAATTTTGTTAGATTATAATATTTTTATATTATTTATGAAAATGTGCATTTTTAAAACAAAGGATAAAAATGTGTTAAAAATTTTACGAATTACACAGATTTTTTAATAAAATTAAATATAGAAAAAGGAAATGGCACTCAAAACTGACTAAAGTTATCAGTTTTATATGAAAATTATATGTGTTAAAATCAGAAGGCATCTTATTATCATCCTTTCTATGACAACTCTACAATTCTTTCTATATTAGTCACGGATGTACTATTAATCTTGAGTACAGAGTATTAAAAGTTTTACGTAACAAGATTATTAAAAGTTTTACGTAACAAGATTATATTATGGAGATGCTTTATTATCATCTTTACGCTATTGTAATGTATTTTATTTAGTCCAGTCTTGTGAATGTTATGCTTAATTTCCATTTATATTTTTTCTTGTTACGACCGTATTTGTGCATATAAATATCGGTTCCAATCATTGCAAGGGTTTATTTGCATCGCTTGAAAATAGAATCTTCGTTTATGAAAAATACTTGTATATACAAAATAAATTCGACATAATTACGTTAAAACACTGACAGTTCGCTTAGTCCTATCGGCGCTTTGATCTAGAGAGACATTACATGTTATCGTTTCAATGCTTGACACACCATTGTATTGTTACGAAATGTGATTTCGTTTTAATGAAGAAATTTATTGTTACGAAATGTTATTTTCTATTTATGATGACCATGCGATTGGATAAGTAAAGAGCATATTATCAGTCCATACTGGAAAACCTGGCGCCTTGTATAGAATGACGCAAAACCTAACACCTTAAAATAGTAAAAACAACTTAATTTTCTACAAATTACACATGGTTTTGATGCAAGAAGAAAAGTGTAAGTGTGCTAAAAATTAAAAGCCGGATATATTAAAATTAGGGTGCAACCCAAGTACACGCAGTCAGCGCCGACTTGAAACCAAGGACAGAGTTGACGCTGGCTACATTCTGTAGTACAAAGTCCACAGGTAGATCGTTCGAGTTTTAAACAATTAAATTCACTCTTTTTCAATATTTCGGCAAAATTTTGCCTTCCTCAAGAAAAAAAAAACGTAAATTTTTAGCAAATAATCACCCCTACTAAACGGCGGTTCTTTCACAGTTGCTATATTACTAATTATGACATGCGTAAACAGCTGCTTCCGGTTTTGTATAACCATCACAGAGGCTCGCTTAATAACATTTTCATGAACTCGTTTAGTAAAATTTGATATGAAATAACAATTTATGTCAGATCCTATATGTATAGTTGCCAAATTAATAACAATAACAAAATGGCGTCTGTATTTTTTTTCAATGAAATATGCAAATTTTTGCCGTAATATTGAAAAGGAGTGATTCTAATTGTTTATTGTATTATTTCCCTCTGGAAAACCAACATATTTATTTAACCCACCACAAACTAGTATTTCATATTTCGTGCTGTCGGTGCCTCAGATGAAAAGACGAAACATAAATTAAAAGATAAACAAAATAAGATATAAATACATGCATTTGTAAATAGTATTTTCATAAAATGCATTCTACAGCGAAATTGCGCGTTTTGCGATGATTGAATGAAATGCTCATAAAATCGTAAGGCACGAAATAGTGAGAATACATTTTGACTGTAATCCTCGCCGTGGTGTGGAGATATTTAGGTACAGTGGGGGAGCTCGTTAGGAATCGCATCTTTTCTGTACATTTAAATAAACTAAGACACGCTGTGTTAACAGAGACATTAAATTCGTCATAGAAAGTGTATATCTCATTCTTTTCGATAATAATAATTCATTTGTCTGCATTCAATACATCTTTGTGCGAAAATATTCAATGATCCGTAAATTCAGGAAACGTGAGATTCATGTGTGTTTTGCTGGGTTAGCATCAGAGAGTTAAAATAATAGCGAAATCAAGGAAAACATATCACCAACATAAGCAGTAATTTTAAAGTAATGGTTGCTACGAGTTGCCTATATATCCGTGTAGTATGACTTTCCGGTTCATCCTTACACCTGAATTCATTTTTTTTTCGTCATCAGCGTCAGGTTGTGACTCCTATTTGGTGCCAGACGTACCTGATGATATGTTGACAAGCTCCTCCATCTTTGAAGATGGTTCCTTCGAGACCAGGGCGTACGCTGGAAGATTGTTTTCTCTGCCATTCGTAACAGCGGATGGAAAACAGTCGGTTGGGGCGTGGCACATGCACTCTGATGATGATTCTCCTTGGGTTCAGGTAGTCTAAATATCTAGGATATACATACTCGAATTGGACTGCTTCTATTATGAACATTATTTTCTTAAATCCCGTACTTTATACCACTTATTATATTCATGTACGCTTGGACGTCTGTAAGCCCACAGATTGAAGCCAATTTATTTAAGCTGATTTTCACCAAGACAAAACTATCATTTCCGCCGAATAAATAAAACTAATCGAGTAGTTTTAGCAAATTGTGTTAAATTCTCTCTCTCTCTCTCTCTCTCTCTCTCTCAAAGAAAAAGGTTTGTTTGTTTGTTGGGCTTAACGTCCCACCGACAGTATTTCAGTCATTTGGAGACGATGTTTACTTGACACAGATATAGTGCTGCTACACTGCAGTATCATAAAGTAGACATGTGGCATGATACCACACCCAGTCACATTGTCCTGACACCAGTTCTGTAACTATCCTTATATGCTAAAGAAAAAAGTGTAACCTACTTATTGTTGTTTGTATCTATGGTTACTAAGGTTCGACGCCATTCGAATAATAGTCGGGGTCACAACACAGGGGCGTTACTACAACGTTAGTGGGACTTGCTGCGACTCTTTCTGTTGTTTTGACGAGAGATTAACGATGTATTCTATCACCTACAACATTGACTGTTCCAATAGCTGGCAGGCCGTCACCGATGGTGCAGGATATGTGATGGTTTGTATTCCATGTCTATTGTCATGAATTTGCATAAACCACTATCCGCTTACACAGGTCATTTTACAAACCATAGACAACCTAGACTAGATAGAAAATTAATTCATTGTAAATCCTTTTTAAGTTTTCCTCCCTTATCCCAAATATGTTTCTATCAAATTAAAGCATGTCGCTAAAAACACGGAGACCTATTAATCAGTAGATCTGTGGTGCAACATAAACAATACAAGATTTTCTTCATATTCATCTATATTCATTCTGCCAACGAAACTGTTCAAATATTCAATCATTCAAGATGGTGCAGTTTCGATAAAACATTTGTGTTCTATCTAATTTTTCAGAACTTCACAGGAAATACTGTACCCGAATCAGCAGGGCCTAATCCCGTGACCAGCCGACTTCCAGGTCTGATTGCGGCCTTGTGTGTCCGAATAAATGTAATGGACTATGTTTCATTTCCCAGTATAAGGTTCGATATGAAAGGCTGCCTCTTTATATAGTCAGGCAATCAAAACTGCTCGTTGAATTTGAAAATTTACTTGACCTTTATTCGTGAATAATGTATATGTATGATCGTTGATAATCGTTTTACTTCATGATTTGTCGCCAAAAAAGGAAATCAATAAACATTTTTTTCTTCTTGGCGTCAAATCAATCTGATACATAAAATGGTAGCGGTTAGTTTAAAAGAATTAAACAATTAAGTCCAAATATACTATATAGTTCATAACCGATGCAATGATTCCATTAGTGAGTGAGACGGCGACTGGTAGATGTCATCGTTTCATGTATTATTAGGAATATTTAACGAAATAAATAGAAAAAATAACACGTAATAAAGCATTTTAAAAGAAAGAAATGTAACCGTAACAATAAAACGAAAATAATGAAAAGAACAAATATCTTTGAAAAGGGGGTAGGCATCTGTAGGATTCGAACCTACACGATGTTTATCAAACGTGTAATTTTACTGAGTTATCCCCCTATTGAATGAATTTGACAATCTAATAACAATAAAAGTTTGGGGACTACTATTTTGTGTTCATAATTCCCGCTCATAATAGTAATAATACATAAGTAATACAGACTGGCCTACGTCAACAATGCTTAGTATAAAGGTGGTCCATTATTACGTTTTTATGAGATATTCAACGTTTACCATTCTGATTAGCAAATTGAAATAGTTTGGTATTTTTTATAATTACAGAAACAAAAGGTTGAATTTATTGCAATATGTTTTGCTTTGAAATTAGTGTTGATCTGTATGAACTGAATTAAGAAGTGAGTTAATGGCGACATATACGAGGGATGTTTAAAAAGTATTCGGAAAAGTTCCATAACTCATTTATTAATATGGTTATTAGAAAGAAATAATTAGAAAGAAACGGTATATACATCAGTCTCAAATCGTTAAAAGCAATACATTTACAAATAAAATGAAATTCATCTTCAATAGCATTTATGTCACAAAGTTTACATTTTCGATCTGATCTTGATATATTACAATGTAGACCTTTTTTCTATTTCCAAGGAATGAGATGAAAGACGAATTTTAGGTATATAAACTATTACGAAATTTTACATTAGAAATATTCGATGAATATTTTGACATTTCAAATTAAGTTTAAAAACATAATACAAAAAAGGTTTTGTTGTGCTATTTACAGATTGCATCCGTGTAACCAGTAAAAAATATCTTTCAGGCGTAGCTTCAACTGTTCTATGAACCAATTAATATTTATAACAGAATCAATATACAGCCAAACATCATTACAAATCAGTCTTTTTAATATGAGTCAACCTGTTAATATATATTAGCTTCGTGATTATATAAAAGGTGAAATATTTATTAAGCAATTATTATTAAAGCTATTCATCAATTTAAATCATTTGATCATTTCACTCATCTGTCTATGATAAGATGGAAAAGATCAATTCAATTTCTCGGCCAAGGAAAATCCCCACAATTCCGATCAATACATCTTTATTGAATTAACATATGTATCAAAGAGACGTAGGTATAAATTCAATGGTATAATCATTCCGCGTGTAACATTATAGAGAACATCGCTCTAACCGACTTACTGTACAATGCATTGATCCTTTTTCCAAATGAACCACCGGAACTTAGTGTAAAACTTAGATAGTTGTAACCGTCAACAATACAATTTCGCTGTCCATCATATGCACATTGTTCATATATTAATAAGCGACCACATTTCCGAAACATCGTATTTATCACATTAAAGCAGTTTGTTCACAGATGGTCATTGACTAAGAATTTAAAGGTGAACCACAAATAAAGTTTCACTTTATCTAAAACATTTCCTATTTTGTCCATTTTCATAAGGGAAACCACGAACATACTTTTGCGGGGAAAAAATCTAAAAAAATATGTTAAATGCCGATTTTATTAGCTGCTAGGCAGCATTTACATTTTAGGGTCACGTGGCCACTATGACGTCATCGATAGACTAAGTTTCATTTGCCTTCTTTATTTCATATAAATGTATGTAATCATTAATCATATTTAACGTTTTTTATCAAACACGTTGTAGTATAAAGTTAAAGACCTAATTTGGAAATGATAAAAGAGTCCTGAGTGATAAGAGTTTTTATTTCTGTTTTTTTCCTCATTGTGCTCGCATTTCTGCTGCAGTGCAAGTGGAGCTGCATTTGGAGACTGATTTTCATTTATATGCCTATGTTTGACAACAAAATCGATGACCAGACGTTCTTGTTTTGTGTTTTGAATCGAAACTTAATTTCAAAATGGCCGCCTCGATCCATCGTGATTGTCACTTATACTAGCTTAAATGAAGAATCAACTATATCAACAAAATTATTTAGACAGTCATTTGTTGTGCATGATACTCATTTTTATATCAGGTGTGCATATAGTTCATAGCTTAAGCTTAATTTATCAAAGAACACGACTAAGAACGCCATAAGGAAAATCTAGTTTTATATAGAGAGTTATTCAGACCGCTCAGGCACGTTACAGCAGTATACATAAATGTATTTAATTAAATTCCGACCAGAACATTAGAGAAATTGATAATGTTGTATGATTTTTCAGTGAGAAAATAAGCATATAGGAAACAAGTGAGGAAAATATCTTTATAATATTTTATCGTGTTAGAATATTATATTATTTGAACCCGACTAGTTCAGCGTTATGTAATCCTAAATAAGGCAAGCATGAAACATTTATCGCAATGGGCATGATACGTTTTATCTCCTACGGTGAAAGATATGATTTTCATTCATGGATATTTCTTAGCCGAAAGTATGAAATAAAATAAAAGGTTTTAACGGAAAATATCAGCGTCAGTCTCGGTACAGTTGTTATAAATGGCTTAACAGAACAGATGGTCGTATTATAATACAGTTTAGTGTAGTATGGTACATGTATATTGCTTATAAGATATCATTTCATTAAAATTGCCTGTTCAATTCAGCGTTTATTGTTATTATAACTATATTATTACTATGCCGTATTGGTTCTTTGCCAACATTAATGTTTGTTCGTTAGGGTTAACGTCCCGCCGACAGTATTTCAGTCAGTTGGAGACTGTCTATTTGAGACATAGTGCTTCCACACTGAAGTATCATGGAGTATCATGGAGTATCATGGCATGCTGGTTTAGACTGTATCAAAGTATTGAGAGTTCGATACCCAATGGGGTCACGGCCGTTCCAGGAGCAAAGTAATGGTTCAGCCGGGATTAACATAAGTTACAAAAATTTGCTACTCATTCCACATCAAAAACAGTAATTAAGTTTGAAACAACATTTACTTATCGCATATCGATACAAGTACTGCGTGTAGCTCTTACCCCGGAACGCTACCGGTAGGCCTACTACCAAGGCTAGAAATTGTTTAATGTTTACCGTCTCTATTCTATTTACTCTCTTTTATTTCTTCCAAGTCGAATACTGACGTAATTACAAACACGGTTTTAAAAGTGGAATAAATGACAACTGTGCATTCTTCTCGCTCGTCTAATTTTTAAATTAAAACAGCCCATAGTACCTAGTACTAGACGGTATAATACAAGATATTGACCAAGACGTGACAATGTCAGAACACTTAGGTATGGACATTCCATTAAAATCTTATACATATGGCTGTCCTTAACCAACAGGTTGTCAACAGAATACAGATGATTGCGGGGTAAATTAAATATTAAAACTTGAATTATTTATATGTAAAACATGCCAATAGACTGTGGGGACAATACTCATTATTTCCTCTTAAAACTCATATTCGTTACGATGATAATATTGAATTAAACTCTCTCATTCTCAAATATTTATTTACGATGTAAATATAATAAGACCTACTCGTTCTGGTTTTGAATGACAGTTAAATCAATAAATGCCCTGTAGCAGTGTTACTTGACATTTGAACAGGTGGCAGTATTCATTGACCAGGGATCCGAATGATGTATGTTCGATCACCAAGACGCAAAGTACTGGTCCAACCCAGGAACCATATATATTGATTAATAAAAGTGTATGTAAAAAAGTTGTTTCCATATCGAAAGAAATTGGCTTTAAAGATAATATACCTATATAACATATTTATGAAAGCAGATATTAAGTATATATTAAAGACTTAAAATTATCATGAATGAAGACCCTTGTGTATTCACTAATCAAGTTATGTCTTAGTTTTCGTTAATTGTTTTAATTCCGACATTTTCTGAAAACTAAACAACTAATTGATAAAGGGGAACAAATATCGACCGTTATAGGCATATTTATTCAGTGTTAGAATTAATAAAGCAGAGATAATAATTTTTGACTTAAGTTAAAGAATAATGACTTTAAAACACTTTACTTGATGTAGACTCATTTGTCGCATTGGCAAGCAAAGCAGATCAGACAACTGCCTAACAGATTGAGGCAGAGCATTCCAATCACGAATCGAGGATGGCAAAACTGAGTTCTGTATAGCTGAGTGCGTATGTTGGACATGAGGAAGGGCACCGTGGTCCAGTGGTAAAGCATCCGATTACGGATCCAAAGGTTGTGGGTTCGAACCCCGTTTGAGGCAAGAATTCTTCACCACCTTCCCAGGCGCAAAGTACTGGTCCAATCCAGGAACCGTCGAGAGGGATTAGTATTAGTTGTAAGAACTTGTTTCCCAATCGACGTAAAATAAATGTTTAAACTACATGAGGAAGATTATCTTCATTGCGCAAATAATATCTTACTTGTTTGACAGTGGATATTAAATCTGAGAGGTAGTTCGGAGAAAGATCGTGTTTCATTTTATATTGGAGGCAAAGGCTGTGCTTTTTACTTCTGAAAGCAAGTGACTACTAGCTAAGGTCAGCAAGAAGGTTTTGGATGTTATACAACTTGGTCGCACCGCTGACCATCCGTGCAGTCTCAATTTGAAGAGCTGCAATGCTGTCCTTCAGTTCGTTTGAGCAATTATCCCATACAACATCCGAGTATTCAAGCAAAGGCAGGATGAATGAAAAGTTCATTCTTTCGAAACTTGACCTATTCAGTTTAAACTTAAGAGACCTAAGAATACCGATGCGCTGCCATGCCTTTTGAACGGATGACATAATATGATGGTTCCAGTGAGCGTCATCACTGAGTATCAGTCCAAGGTGTTTGTGGGTAGTCACATTTTTTATTTGCACGCTATTAAAAGAAAGATGGGGTGTTTGGGTTTCTGCTGCTTCCTTGAAAAGATCATAGACTCAGTTTTAGCAGGATTAAAAGAGACAAGCCACGATTTAGACCAGGAATTGATTTTTTCAAGATCACTATTGAGTTGCTGGGGGGAATCGACTACAGAGACTAATGTCGTCAGCAAATAGTCGTACTTTGATTGTATAGAGTCAACATTATCGTTAATATAGATTAAAAAGAGGAAAGGAATGAAGATCGAACCCTGAGGAACACCAGACGGAGTAGAACACCAAGTGGAAGCTACATTAGGAAGAACGACTCGTTGCAGAAAGGTAACAGAAAGATATGATTCAAACCAAAGTAACAATGGACCTTGACTAGACTTGACTATTTTAGTTCACGTCGCTTCAACAGTATTTCAGTCAGATACGTCCAGCTAATTACACGTGGAGGAAGACCCCCGAATGCACGGAGGCATCCGGGTAGAACCACCGACCTACCGCAAGCCAGCTGGGAGGCTTCCTCACATGAAAATCCGAATGACGTGCCGGTTAACCCGGGGGAGGCATCCGGGTGGAAGCACGCACCGACGGTCCAGAATACAGCACGTACTTCCTTACCCTGATCGAGAGCAGAACAGATATCATTATATATATAGACGAGCTGATTAGTAAGTGGAACCTCCTTTTATAAACCCAGATTGAAGAGAAGTGAGGAGGGAGTTAGAGACAATGAAGTTGTAATGATATATGTGTACACAGCGTTCCATAATTTTACCGACACAGCTTAATAATGAAATTGGTCTATAGTTGGCTGGGTTGGACGGATCAGCCTTTTCGAATATTGGCGTTACATTGGCAAGCTTTCAGTTTGAGGGGAAAATAGACTTCTCGGTGAG